>JAGDQP010028951.1:0-23749 GCA_022664845.1 Lepisma saccharinum
GAAAACTCTAACTTGGTGGCTGCTGTCTCATCTTCATTCAAAAACTGATTCAAACAGTCATATAGTTTGTGCATTTTGCACTATAAAGATTACTCGCATAAACTAATTATATTCATGTTTAACACACACGTAGTACTTTGCACCGCCAATTGAGATAACTAACATAGAACCAGTGGTGATATTTATCACGTTAGCTGCGGTTAACTGGTTGCTAACATTTTGATTGGTTCGCCAATCCAGTTGTTAAGCCGAACCAGGTCAGACAGACCATCTATCCTTCTATCACCTTAGAAGAACAAGCTAAGGTGTCATCTTCGATTGAAATGATTGCGTTTAGCACCTGCACCAATTATTTAATGATTTATAGAATAATATAATGCAGGAATTGAGAGCTCTCTTCTTAACACACTGAAAGCCGTAAAATAATAATTAATATATGTGTTTAGCTAATACAGAATAAGCATTTAGAGTCATGAACCTCACCTAGACATTTAGAAAAAATACTAAATGCCCGTAACTTCTATCCTAAGATGGACAGCAAGCTCTAAAGGCATAATGTCAACAACTGGGATCCAGAAATGTATATCTAAACTTGGTTGAGAAACTGAATCCTTGCCGCAGAAGACCGAACAAGTGAAGAGAAAGGTGTGATATAGGGTGAGAATCTCCACTGCTTTTTATTCAGTAGTTATTCATTTCCAGCCATTTTAATTCTCTTATTTAAAATGTGATGCATTTAAATTATTTTAAGTGCAAATCCTTGCAATGGAAATTACAAGTAGTAAATTGTTTTCGATTATGTCATTTCTATATACAATTTACCATATGCTAGCATTTCTATTTTGTTAGCAATATAGATTCGCACTGGAGCCACAAACTGTGTGTAATCAATAAAATATGTGGTGTGTTGTGGAGCACCGCTATCGCAGAAAATGTACTACCTATTTACAAATCCGGCACGGCAACTTCTGTTTTGCTCTTTGAATTGATTTATTTATACCTTCCTTTGGACATTGCTTCTTGTTCACATGTTTGAGATTAGTCCCGAAAGCACTAAAATCACTATGAACTTCCTTAGTTCGCAATTTGATTCCAAAAACTTTTCAGTTAGCAAATCAGCTTTTTGTATTGATAGAGTCCCAAACATACTTAAATTCATGATACTCTGTTCCCAGAGTTGATGGAATTGGACCAACCAACATCTTCTCAGATAACAAATTTTCTTCTTTTTTGTTTAGCTCATCATTTAACCCCACAAAGTATTTCTGTAACTTGGCTTTATCTCATCATTTAACTCCACAAACAATTTCTGTAACTTGACAATACGACTATTAACCCTTAAACCGAAACATGATTTCTGTTTCCATAATTACAAATACCGGTCTGTCAGACCGCTGAGTAATAAAATCGCCTGTAGCTGGGTTACTTTACTTGATAAATGTATTTTGTTTGACAAAATGTTTATTTGTTTATTAGAAGATTTATTTGTTCAAAAGACACAGTAAAAAAAACAGTTACAGAGTTATTTGTTACCGAGTTTGTGAAATATACCAGTAGTAGAAGAAGGCTGATAATCGATTCCAAGCACTTCTTCTTCTAAGATCCATTCCTAGATTTGAAATTGGCTTTAGAGCTAGTTCACGCGCAAATGAAAAACGAGTTTTCATCTTATTTCTTCTATGGCGCAAATAAATCACATGGCCGCTTACTCCACTAATATCAACCACTGCGTAAAACACTGCCAAAGGGTATCGACGAGTACGACGGTTGCTGCTGTAGTTCGAATATTTCATATGCGATGTGTCCACTCCCCTTTTGGTTTTATTGTAAAAACACATCAATTCTTCTCAATACCTGTGTCCTTAGTATGGTGCAGTGCACTAATACAGCTTTATTTCTTTTGGGAACATACGAAAGCAGAGTTTTTCGTTCAGGAAAATCATACAGAGTGTCACCTACTTTTCTTTTTTTTGATGCCAAAAATGTGGAATTTCTTTTCATTTTTTTCTGACAGTTCCTACATATGTTAGTCCTTTATCTTCCAAGCAATTGGCTAATTAAACTGACGAAAAATAGTTGTGAACAGTTACGTTCCGGTTTCTGCCTTTGATTCGTTTTATCAATTTCAAAACTGCATTTCGGCCTGAGCCTTAGATGTCTAAAGCCCATAAATAAAACTCTAATTCTAAATTGCTTTAGTAGGTTTTGAGAAGCTTTCTTTTTCTTTTCAAGCCGATACCATCAGATCCTCTACCGTTGTACAGGTATGCATTAACGAAGTAATTAGAGTTTTCACCAACCAAACAAATTACTTGCAGTTCATATTTCTACGATGTCTTTGGTATGTATATCCGGAATTTAGTCTTCTCTGAAAGGAATAATAATTTAATTTATGCATTCATAACTCCCAGGCATAAACAGGTTTTGACAGTTTTCTACGAACAATTGAAACGTATCAAAAAAAGGAAGCTGGGTCATACCAGTCTAGGATGCCGCTAGGAAAAAACATTATTAGAAATATCGATCTCGGAGACCGACTAAATTTAATAATGTGGCAGAAACGAAATGTGGGCTCAAAACACTCCACTATACACACTGGTTTGGAAGTAAAATAATGCAGGGACTAAGAATCACACCCTGCCACTCAAAACAGTGTAGCTAACCCTTGCAAACAAAAATTCACTAGCGGTTTGACAGACCGATGTTCCGGATTAACGGTTAATGCAATGAATTCGGTCCCATTCAGTGGTAAAGAATGCTTCCATTAACATGTTTAAGCGTTGAGAACTGCTACATGCACAGCTGCTGCAAAACGTATCTCATAATATCCCTTGTAATTTTACAGTTTTTGTCCTTCTTCTACTACGACACTATTTTTGTTGTTCTTCACTTAAACTTGTAGTTTGCACTGTTGACTTGGTACAAGTTCCATCTATTATGTTCACCAAACCGTACTGGAGCATATTAATCTGCCATTTCTATTTCTCCCAGTCTTCTGTTCCTTCCGTCTTCTTAACTTGTACTTTTTATAAAATTCTGTAGTCAACTTGAAACACTTCACTTACGAACACAATTCAGTTACACATGGAAAACAAAGGGAATCCTGGGCTTATAACCTTATAACATGTTTTTGCAGAGCGTGTTCTGGATATAAGCACAAACACGCAAAGCAAATGATCTGTTATGTACTTATATGCACTGAAGAGTATAAAAATACTTTTTATTTCAATAAACCTGGCTACAAACTATATATACGTAGCTACAACAGGAAACTGCCACATTACACACAAATGATACAACCAGTTCGTTTCTTCTTTTTCTTTTACCAAACTTAGTGCCGCAAACTACTTAACGCACACTTTATCATCGGAAATTGAGTTTATTTTATGACAAGGACATAAATAATATTAAGTTCAATTCGGTTAGTGGATATTCTGTGTCCAACAATGTATACGTTGGAGAGCGACAGGACAGTCACTTTTCTCCAGACTGTTGGGAACGGAAATGCATGTACCCGATAATTTAGTTATAAGGTAACAAATTTAGAATGATGTTTTGCCCGATGCTGATCAAGAAGCCATAAACGCCAGCTGGTACATTATCAGAATAGATTCGGCATTCCTAGTTTCTAAGGTTTATCTTATTAGTAAAAAGCCAAAGGGGAGTACCAGTGTTGGGAGTGATTTAGATAATGGAGCATTGGACAAAGCAGTTTGCATAATCCAGAAGCAAGAACAATAAAATAGACTTAATGCTTTATCTTCGTTATAGTTGATATTAATGTTCAAATGCTGGATGTTAATATGTACTATGTGAATACAAGAATGATTCTACGGTAACAGACTTTTGGTGTTAAAAATAAGAAGTAACTATAGTACGATGAAATTATATCGCATTATGTGAGTACCGGGTGATCCTTTGTGAGTATCGCGCGCCCGACATGATGTAGATGGCACAACCGCAGCAGTGTAAATGTGCATAACGAAAAGTACTTTGTTTGCTACTGGGAAATAGCGATGTTTTATCAAATTTCTCGTAGAGGTAGAGTTGAAACCAGCTCTTGATGAAATGAAGTGAATTTGGAGATGAAGGAGGGTAGAAAAACCATCACCAAAATACAAGTAATTCGATTGATTTACGGTATATTAGTTTTCAATCCTCACAGATTAACATGTTGGACCATTGCGTTCACGGATTAGCTAATTACTTTCACTTTAAGTATTTACCAATCACCTAAATTCTGTCTTGGCACATCAAGATGGCGGCTGACGTTTGGACATTGGATTTTTTTAAAAAAATATCCTATACAATTCTAACACTCTTGAAGATTTCCTTGACGTCGGGTATGTAAATGTTTGTTCCCATATAGCACAAACCGTTGGCCGAACGTGGAAGTAGACGCGGCAAACCAAGGGTCAACGGTTAGCCCATAGTAAGATTGGCGGTTTTTCTGAGGACGGGCCAACAAAACGGGCTAACATTCGGATAATGTTGGTAGTTTAATGGTTGTCAACGACAATGGGCCAACAGTAGGCCAACAAAAAGTGTCAACAATAGCCCAATGTCTAGCCAAATGAGGACCTTCTGACAAAATGCACTAACCGAGCAAACAAAGGTTCAACAACAGGGATTGATTTTTGCGTCAAATTAAGCAATAAACACACCAGAAAACCCATGAAAATAATGTTATTTAAAACGCATAGTGGACTGTAGAAACAAGGACTAGCGATTATTGCGACATGAACATCCTCACATAACCCCTTCATTTTAAATGAGATAGATCCGCTTGCCGAACCACATATCTGTGGGAAAATAGTAAAATTGTTCGTATTTGCCTGTTGTAGAACCATGTCAAACCCTTTCACGAGGCGCAAATGTATAGCTGTTACTTGCATTCTTTTAACACAGTTCGGTCACAAGCACACCTATAGTACTTGCATTGCACTGCAGTAAACCTTTCATGGGAAGTGTGTATTTTATTGTAATATTATTCGTAAAATTCTCGATTCACAGCCTAACAGCACTGATGTGCATGACTATAATGTAGTTTTAAATAGTGTTTAAACATGCATACAGTCCACGTAAATTAAAATTACCTATCTATATTACGCACAATATCTCATTCGCCTTGACGCCCACAACTAACGGATTTCAAGTAGTCAGGTGATTAAACAAAACAAAACTGAAACGCGTATGGTTGAAAAACTAACAATAAATTCATTGGGCTAACTGCAGAAACCGAGCCGCTGTAGCTCAGTGGTAGAGGGCTGGCGTAGCATTCGGGAGGTCGTGGGTTCGATCCCATCCTGACTGCTTTTTCCTCAGGCACAGCAGGCAAATGCCAGGATGGCACCGTCAACATAGGTCCTGGCCGATACCTTCCCGAATCCTTTCTAATCCCGTATCCCGGCCTCAGCCTTAGATGCCTAAAGACCATAAATAAAAATTCAAATTCCAACTACAGAAATGGGTTGGTCTCCCAACCGCTATTTGCCAAAGAAAATACTGCTGTTTGAAACATTTTTGTAATTATAATAGATTTTCTGTAAATCATCAACTTTATGTGGTCAGTTTGTGACGCTCTCAGATTACGGTGAGTGTGCAACTTTTAATATACTATGAAATGTACTGCAGATTGCAGAATATTTGGTAAAAAGTAAGTTGATTACATGTTAGTTAATCAAATGCTGATAAAAAAGTATTTCGGATTTTTTTCCCAATGAAAATAAAATTTTGCATTTCTATATTTTTAGATGAGTTACTTAAAATGAATTGAAGTCTTAGATTTTTGTTTCTTAAATAATCTAACAACAGAAGCTCACTATGCATTTGTACTAACGACTTTTTAAATTATTTTAAATAAGCACACATCGTATACTCTGGACCGCAGCTTGTATTTTGGCAGGGTTAGCGAACTTCGAATTTGTCACACTTTCGGAGGAGAAGCGTACAACGCCCCTCCTTAGCTTCGTTTGGCACCCCCAGGCCGGCGTTCGGGGCACGTGCGTCCTTTGTTTCCCCTACTTGCGACCCTTAACACCTTCCAGGAACTGATTGCACTAATCTACGAAAAGGCCACAGTACGATTGACGTTTTACTACTGGACTTAAATTCGTGAAATCGCTCTAATCTGGATTTAAAATTTTTATATTTTAAACATTTGAAACACAAAAGTTCGGGCACGTGTTGTATTGTATAGTGGTATCTTATGTAGAATCTGTAATGTAGTTCATTACCTTATTCCTTTCAGAATGTATGTGCAAAATAAAGCAATACTTACAAGATAAGTCATCTAATAACTCACAGATGTCAGTTCATGACGAAATGATGTCAGTTCGTGATGCTGTGTTTTCTATCTTATACACTTATTATATTTATACATTCTAAAATATTTTAATGAAAACAAATCTTAACATATTCCTCTTTGATGTGGTATATTAGAAAACAATATGCCCACAATTTAGAGATTTTGCGGGGAAATATAAGTGCAGGGGTAAGTGCTGGTTGCAAAAATCTAAGTATGTGACGGCAATGATAACATGAAGTAAAATATAGTAGTTATGATGTTTACGTGTTATTTCACCAGGAATCTGATCTTCAATATTTCCGCTATCATACGATGTGCTCAAGTCGCCATTTTTTAATTTTTCAGAGGTTATAAGGCAATTACAGTCGAAAAGTGTATTATGTTGTCAGTTCCTGATGCGTTGAATCGCTCTAATACGGTTCAAGTAATGAAATTAGTTTAAATACGATTTAAATGTACTCTGCAAGAAAATATTAAAGTAAGAACTTTATTATTTGTCTTTCGTTTTCTGCGCCGTGACAATAGGATGAAAATTACATGCATGGATTTGAAAGTTGGCACCTTTTTACTTTTTGATGCTATTCAATAAAAAAATTGTGTTCTTACAAGGTTATTATATTATAGTAAATACTACAAAAATAATATTTCTGTGTTTTGACGGTTTCTCTAAAATAAACATTTATTGCGATATAATTCTTTACCTGTCAGTAACTTAGTCTGTCACAAATATAGCTGAATTGTTTGGTAAAGGCTAATCCTCTAATCGTTATAATATGAATTTTGGTTCGTTAGAAAAAAATAAGTACTGTAACAATTATATTAAATCATTGTGCTAAAACGAACCTTATGGTTTGCAATCAATAACACAATCACCATGGCAACAATGCGACCAAATGTCATCCATTAAACTCTTTCTGGTCGTCGAAACAAAAATTGAAAGAAGCCAAATACTGGTACTTACCATACGCTGGTAGAACAGGGACCAGGATCTATAAGGTGAAAAACAATAAATTTTAACAAAGAGGAAACACTTATATAAAAATACAAATATTGTACAAAATATTTAATGGAAAAAGGGAAACTAGTGAAACTGTATTCAATACACGAAACAATATTCATTTCAGAAATGATTTGATAAACTTAATGAATTGTTTTTCATCAATAATGTTCTGCATAACGCGCCAGATCCTCCAAGACCAGTTTAACCATTATATTTTATCAAAACCAAGGGCTTTATACTTCTTGTGTTAATATAGAATGTATGTTCCTCAAGTGAAGCGCTTGCATTTGTATCTGTCCTGGTTTCCCCTATACCATAACTTTAATTGCACATTTCACCCTTCTACACACTATATCTTTATTGTATTCACCCCCAATATTATTATTCTCTCATTTTCTCCTTTCCTTCTGTTCAAATTTTGATTGTATTCTCCTTCATACATTAATCGTCATTTCACAACATTTCCACTTGGTTTCAATGCTCTTCTCTGTATTCCTTATTTCGCTTAAGCAACAGAATACATTAAATGCGCAATCAATCTTTTATACACGTTATTGTTCATTGATCCACATTAATATCCTTCTCATCGAATACCTCTATTGCCATTGCTATTCTCGCTCTAGTATATGTTTCTCATTCTTCTGCTTATTAATGAAGATTCTTCGCTTTACTTGAAGATTCCACTTTTAATAGTGCCTTTGGTTTCATCTACTATTTCTTTTATTTGCTTAGGCGACATGATCTGCTAAGTGAAGTAGAATATTTCTGTCTGAAGATGATATTGTAATAATTTCATTAATTGCAGCAAAAGAAGATACGGGGAATCCAAATTACGAATTATCAGAAAGGTACATAAACATCTGAAATATACGACGATGTGACAAGTGGTTTAAGAAAGTAATTTTATTCCGAACAACTGGTAACGCTTTAAAAGGTCACATGATCTCACTGTGCGTGTAGTACATGAATTAAAATGTTTGCTTTATTATTATTATTATCATATTAATAATTACAGTGATGTGACCAAACGTGTGGGGGAATTCGTGACGCAGAGTAGGGTACAGTGAAAGAATGTGTAGGTGAAAAGAAACGGTAGGAAAGCAAACCTTGGTTTGATGAATATCTTGAGTTTCATGTGGAACGAAAACAAACGAGACAGTGATTGCTAAGTAATAGCAGCGAACCATATATAAACTACAATAGTAAGGCAAAACGTAATTACTACATAGGAATCAAGCCTTACAAACGTAAAGCAAAAGTTTCTAACAAAAAATTCAGAAGATAGAGGAAAACGATAAGGTAAATAACATAACTTATTTTCTCAAAGTGTTAATCTTATTAAGATAAGGATATCATCCGAAGCTAGGGGCTATTAAAATTATCAATGTAGGAAAATTATTATGGACAAAATTCTTAACATACAAACTGGTGGATCTACGCATAAATTGAAATATATTTTGCAGAACCATGGATAATCGACCCTTATAAGATCGCGTTGAAATTGGTTTAAGAAAATTATATTTTCAAATGTCCAGGAGTTAGCAACATCCGATTCAAATTTTATTAAAGCGCTAAGAACAGTACTAATCAAGGAAGTATATGAAATTTATGAGTTCTATATAGAGAATGTAGGATTTTTCTAATTATAAGCATGGCTAATAACTTTCTCCGAATTTATTTATTTTCCACATGTAACAAACTTTTGAGTAAATACCTATCCTATACATGAATGAAATAATCGGAACATAAAAATGTATATTTAGAACCAGAGTTTTGCCATGAGACATTCATCATAGAAGAAGTGGCAATTCAATGGGACTATTGTTCAGTTAACCATTTTTATATTAATTTTAAGAAAACCTATTATTCTTTCAAAGCGAAAATGAATATATATAATGCGAAATTGATATTAAAACAAGTTGTTCAGCTAGTGAGGATTCTCGTAGGGATCAAATAAATATAGATAATAACATGTGAGATATTTTCGAAATTCCTAGCGGATTGAAGGAAGATTATGTCATATCGCCACTACATATATGATTGTAAAATAAAAGACGACAAGAAAGGACTAATATTTAAAGGACTGAACCTTCGTTTACGCGGATTATGTACATTTAATAGCGGATGATAAAGATTCAAATGTAACACTGATGTGCTAACATAAGCTTGGGAGGAGATAGGACATAGAGAAGAGGTGAACATAGAGGTAAGATAACATAAAATGAATCTTATGGGCGGTAACAGCATTAGGGCTTACGCCCGTCCCGATACGGGGAAGCCCCTTATCTTGGTCAGGTCAAAATTTAGCTGTTAATTAAAATACAGTAATAAAACAATATAAAAGATGAAGATGTAAAAGTTCTTCACAATCAGCCCACTGGTGTAAATGGCCAGTAAAACAAGGAAGCCTGTAAATGGGGCTTTACAAAATATAAAACAAAACTACACTATAAAACTTAATGCAAGCCTGTAAATGGGCCTTCACAAGATAAAACAAAACTACACTATAAAACATAACAGCTAAGGAGCATAATCATATAAAATAAACGGAACCATAGAACTCTCCAAAAACAAGTAAAAGATTACCGTTTAAGTTTAGGTTTATACCTAGGTTTCTCTTTCCTTCCCACGAAATTAAAATCCATATCCATCAGGTGGTCCTGAATCATGTCTGAAGCCAAAGATAAACCTGGTTCATCAATAGTAGGAGCAGACTCTTCCTCAGCTAATTGAGCAGACAAAACGTTCGTCAGAGTCTTAATGCTTGTACCGAGGGGCGAAGTTCGAACTAATTTCGGGACTTTATGCGGACTAAAAGTAGTCTTAACCCGTGGAGCTCTAGAGCACTGCACAGGCGTGTGTTGTCCCTGACTCTGCGTCGGCATATTACGAGGAGGTTCCGATTCTTTGGGCGGTTCGGAAGGTCGTCATGCTCATCAGACTCTGTTTGTGTTGATACGTTAACTGTCTGGGTACCAACCGAGACAGTTTTAACTGCTATTTTGGCTACAACATGTGAAAACGCACCAGAGGGAAGGGTGCACTGAGACTCTTTTACGCGACGTTTTGCATCGCCAGCAGATATTTTCTCTATCACCATCAGCTCTCTAATACGTTTTTCTTCTTTAAATACCGGACAGTCACGCGACCAGGCCGTGTGATCACCCTTGCAGTTAACACACTGAGGTTTCAGTGAGGTGCAAGGATCCGCACCATGGCTACTGGTACCGCATATTGCACATACAGCAGAGGTCGCCTTACAAGACGTGCTGGTGTGTCCATAATGCTGGCATTTAAAACAGCGGAGCGGACTCGGTATATACGGACGGACAGGTAAGCAATAGAATGCTGCCTTCACGTCCTTGGGGAGCTGTGGCATGGCAAACGTCAAAATTAACGAACTCGTGGGTTTAAGTTCTCCACACTTTCTTGTCTTAATTCGACGAACATTGACTACAACTTGGCTGGCAAGTGCATCCTTAATCTCTTCTTCAGGGACATCTTGCAAGTCCCCACAAGATATTACGCCCTGACTATAATTTAGTTGACGATGCGGTTCCACTTGAACCTCGAATTGTCCTAGGGTCTTCATTCGCAAGAGATTAGTTGACTGCTTGTTAGTTAACGTCTCCACGAGCAAGGTGCCGTTGCGAAGCTTTTTTACATGTGCAAGTTCGCCGGCGACATGATTCAGTTGTTTTTGTATGATGAAAGGGGATAACCCCTTCAAACCACCTGGATTATCTCCTTCATTCATTACTTTAATAACAAGATATCGTGTGATAGTCGGTACGATACTTGTCTGTTCCTCTATTTCTATTTTTTCTGCTGTGTCACTGGTTGTTTCGGTAACTATATGCGCCTTCTTTCTATTATCTTCAGTGACTTTCTCTTCATTCTGTCTCTTTGGCTTCTTCTTTTCTGTGCGCGAAGGCGACTTGTTAGGATGTGGTGGAGCCATGATGAATTGTAGCCATAAATGCCCACACTTCTCCGTCTTCGTTCTGAGGAGCCAACGAGGCTGCCGGGTACTACCCTCATCACCCTTGTCAGCAAGCTGGAAATCGAGGCGAAGTCCAATGACTTCGCGTCGAAATCACTTGTACTCCCGACTGATGGATACTTGAGACACCCACTCCCCCGAGTGTTGGCGAGACCAAAGGTCCGAAGAGCTCCCCAATGGCGCACTTCCCAGTCTCAACGAGCTAGACCATCCAAGAATCTGCTGTTAAGAACCAGGCGCTATCCAATGGTTCCCCCCCCCCCTTTCCCCTGGGCCCAGGGGCCATCGTCAATGCAAATACATCCTGTCACATCCTTGGTCATTGCGCGGAGGCGCAACTCACAGCACAAGAGGAGATGAAATAATGAGTCATCAATGGATGAAAAATTAGGTGAATGTAAATGAAATCCTCTCGGCTGATGAACATAGAGGAAACACAAAAATGATAAGACGTCGAAAGACGGAGGAAGAATGAGACCATAGATAATTAATTAAGAGAGGGACCATACATAAACAAGTTTAAATACTAAGGAGCATTTGATAGAAGGAAATATGAGGTAACGATGAAATAAATAGTCGCTTAGCATCAGGCAATGTAGTGCTTTAGTCCAGAAGCTTATAACAACGCGATTAAATTAAAGGGAGTTGCAATTTACAATATATTGAATAGTTTTTCCACCGGTAGTATGTACAGCTAGTAAAACTGGAGTATGCTCAGGTTGATGAACATAAGTAATTGTAAGTATTAGAGAATAAGCTTTTGGGAAAAAATTCGAACCGAAACGGAACAATGTGACTGATGAATAGAGGAAACTGCATAATGAACTCCACAGAAGGTACGACTCATCGGATATTATGAAAATAATTTTATCGCAGCGGCTAAGATAATCATTCCAAGTAATTTTTACGGAGTGGAAAGAGGTCGTTCAGAGGGCCGAGGCGTTCTTGGGAGGACTGTATTAAAAGGGATCTTTGCCAGATTCATTATGGAAACTGGCTTCCTCTTGCTCAGGACAGAATGCAATGGCGAATGTTTGTTTTCACAGTGATCACAGTACGAGTTGACCGTGATCACCATACCGTACAAGTGAGACGCTATTTGCTTCTTGTGTTTTACAATGCAATAACGATAAATCTTTAACGA
The DNA here is from genome assembly GCA_022664845.1 of Lepisma saccharinum. NCBI lineage: Eukaryota > Metazoa > Arthropoda > Insecta > Zygentoma > Lepismatidae > Lepisma > Lepisma saccharinum. Next base: position 12,455 of record JAGDQP010028951.1, read on the forward strand.
AATTAAATTATTGTTTCCGTGCAAAGTGCATCAACTGTATGTCTGTAAACAAAATATTCCTGCCATAATTCTCTTCACTTCTTCACTTATGTAACGATAAGTGACCAGAATATTTCAGCCATTTCTAAAACCCTTCAGGAGTCGCGCAAGGTTTAAAGGACCCTGTGGTACATAATTGTTGCTGTAGGATCAAGGTCACAACACCTCCCTATCTCTGCTTCTAAATACCTTCAAGCGGACTCGTCCTCTATAACAAATAATATTTTTGTCAATATAGTTCTAACCAGTTTCCCCTATGAATATGTTTATTTTACAACTGGTCGTTTGAACAGTGCACAACCCCTGGAAATACAGCAACACAGTCAATTGCTCGATTCTGATTAATTTTTGACGAAGAAAACATGCCTAACATTGAACTGAACCTTCCATTGGCTTCATATGATGCAGATGATGCTATTGTATAAGATATTTTCGATTCTCAATCAGAACAATTGGGTAATGAGAGCTATATTGGAAACATACCTTAAAATGTGTTAGTTCCATTGTACATAGGTAAAGAAGGCGAGACATCACGGAATATTTCCTATTCATTTCGAAGTCTTAGGAGAAATAGATATGATTTGGTAAGTCGGATGTTGTCAGTCAAACAGGTAAATACTGCAGAAAATACAACTCTTGAAGCTATACGGATTCAGGTAATAGAAAAACCAAAAGGCAAAATGTGTCCGTTAATGTGATGCAATAAATTCAAATATATCAGAGGTAAACAGATTCATTGTTCTCTTGTACCTGGAAGTGATTTTGAAAACAAAACGTTTCAGTTTCAGTTTATGCAGTGTACATATGATAGAGAAGTATAATAATTTCACACGTGCACGAACATGAAACGGTTTAGATTTCATTTGAGATTCGATAAAACAAGGTAAGTTCACCACCGTTTGGGACATACTTCAGCAGTTTAAAAATTTATATAAGATTTCTGTAATCTTGAAATGTACTGAGAATTGATGTTACACAATAAAAATAATGTTCTACATGAAATTACTAAATTTTATTTTACTTTTAGGAACCGGGTTAAGTAGGCTGTGAGCGACCTCTCGTTTGCCAAACAAGGACGCGCCTACTGAAGGGTTGCAAATCTAAGAAAAAAAGATAAATATATGTTAAACAGGTATTCAGTTTGCTTGAAGTTAGAGGATCTAGCTAACGTTGTTTTACCACATTTTTTCTTTAAGTTTCATTTAATTGCTTATATTTTTAACTTGACACAACTATTTGTTTTTAAAGATAGCGTTTAGCGTAATTCGTCATTGGGCTAATTTTTTTATTGTAGTCTCACAATATTGCAGATCTTCAGAATGTCAGTATACCACAAAATGTTATACGTATCTTTTGAGGAAAACAAAATCTAGTTTTGTTAATTTTACAATTTACGGAAGCTTAGTGTCCACACGTCAAATATCAATATAATTATAGGTAAGCAGCATCTTCTTCCAAATTTCATAAGAGAGGAAAACACCAACAAATTATATTTTTAAATTAATATATCCATGGTCATAAAAAGGATACCGTACGAAATGCTCAACTTTTTATTTGGCTCGCTCTATTGAAGCAATCAGCGTATTCCCAGTTTATCTTGAGAACTACTTCGTTCTGTTTTGGTTAATTATTGAAGTTATTTTAACCAAAATAGCTTTCTTATTTATAGTAAGAAATTTCTACTTATCATGACGAAACATTATAGGGACGCTACTCATATTTAAGCGAAAAAAGTAAACACAACCTGATTCTCAAAGAATTTCTGCAAAAATAAGCGCCATCTTAAACATGATACACACACTGTAATTTCAATGATCGGACTCATGCTATCGGAGTTTACTGTGAAAGTCGTATCATAAAATAAGACACATTGTTCCAAATATGAAGCTATTTTTCTTATAATGTGATTTTGAGCTACAGCTGGCAGGCAGTATTGTTTCTACATCTTAAAAGCAAACCTACTGCTTTCTATTTTACTGATGGGCAGAAAAAAGGTTCTAAATTTCTTTCTTCCATCATCGTTAGAATATCAAAATATGTGCACATGCTAATTTTGCCAACTCGAGCCTAATTACTTTGGGAGATATCGATGATATAATAGTCAGATTCTTGTTTCTGGAGAGTGAAGAAAAAGTTTGAAAATACCCTTATATTTGTAAGAAGCTGAAGGAAATGGAAAGCAAATGGGTATGTGTAGAAGGCCCTACCTGTTGGAGGGTATGATCTTCACGGCCGCCATCTTATAATCCGCCATATTGAATCTCGATTGTTTTTTGTAATGGGAAGGGGGTCGTATAATATGTCATTCTGGTCTAGAATTTTACGGGAAACACATTTCTGAAATAAATTTTGCTGTAAATATATTGTTGTGAGATATAATGGTGTGTGATCTTAGTATGGGCTAATGATGAAATAACTTGAAAACGACCATTTTGTTCTGAAATATTGAAGGGATTGAAACATAAATGCGTATAAATTGTTCTCGGTTATATTGCCATATCAATATACATTTGTATATAATTACTTTACAATTCCTTCAATATTTGAAAAGAAAATGGGTGTTTTTAGAGGCTATTGCATTACTTTTGTAATGGTGCAGCTTTAGCTCCAAGCTACTCTATATTATATTACGTTAGTTTAAACTGCGTCTCATATATGGTTCCTCTGCTGTCATAGTAATAACTTCTAAAACTCGCTGCCACTTATCAACTCGTTTATGTGTACCGTACTTGAAAGAAACTATGGATTTAAACGGAAGAACTCAGTCTCTGTCTACCTAGGTTCCCCTACTTTTTGTCTAGCTTCTCCGACTAGATAGTTTTGGAAATTTTGAAACAAACTAAAATATGTAGGTGGAAGATTCGGCCAATATGATGGGAGGCAATTTTCCCCTATCTTAATTCTCATATCATCTCACATGTTGTCCTTATATGTGGACGGGCGTTCTCTCCGGGGTAGGGTGGCCAGTAGGGGATGGCAAAGTTTCTGACACTTGGACAACCTGAATAAAATTGTATTGCAAGATGTGCCACTCAACTATTTTGATTTGGCCATAACTTTCGTTGTGATTGGTAAACTAAAGTGACCATTTTTCTATGTTCCTTTTGGGAATACGTCAAATTTGGAAAAGGCGTAAGTAAATTTAGCATGGAGACGAAAACATAACATCACACTGTGGCAGACAAATGCAAATTTTTATAATTTGGAAGTAGAAAGTATTTTAAAGTATCTTTATTGTTTACAAACCCGTATAGGAATACGTGATGGGCAGTGATACGTAAAAAATAATGAGTACTGACGAGAAAAGAAGTAAACTAAAAAGAGCGAAACTTGAAATATAGAACACAGTTGCGTTTAAATCACAGCTAAGGAGAGATATCTCCTTAAGCAATGTGTTGCGAGCGTTCCACAACAATGGGTTCGCTCAGACTACAAGGAATACGCAATTCACAAAATGTTCGGAACCTATAATTTCGATGATCCTAGATTCATTTGAGATTTCTCGCTGGAATGGATCTTCATTAGTAACTCAAGGTACTATTCAAGTTTTTCACTAAAAGTTTCACACGACATATTAAACATTGTTTTTTCTATTAACATTACTTGAATGGACAAAATTTTCATTTCTGACTTTTGCCCCGCCGTTATGTAGTTCCCGAGAGAGAATAATCACTCCATAAGGTTATTACTGTCCGGGAGACACAATAATATAACAGCAACCACTTTAATGTTATTGAGTAGAATTACATTGTCTTTTAGATTCGGCGGGCATTAGTTCTCAGGTATGTGTTTTTCTTCGTAAAACTTGATTTAGCTGGCAAAATATTTCTTACGGATTGATACATCATCTTTGCTATTTTTTACTTTGTCGGGGACAGAACAGCCGGGAGTGTTATTTAGGAGATTATCCCCGAAAATCAGGGACAAATGGTCACTTTATCCTAAACGGTAAGAAGGTTGAAGTAACAAATACGTACACAATTTTATCAAAAATGATGTGTCGTAATAATTATTGCGATAACGAACTATGATAATAATTATTACGTAAAAATTATGACGGTTCTTGGTAAGTGAAGAATTCCTTCCTCCCGGAGTACCAATCCGTACAATAATTTACCGGGCAGTAATTAAACGTGTACGTCCCACTTCTCTTGAAAAGAGCGCCGCGGGATAATATAGCTTCCCTGATGACGAGCGAGGACAAAGGCAACCCTACTGCTCACCCTTGGGGTCCTGTATAATACTTCCAAACCAGTAAGCCAGTGAATTCCGGAGACAGAGGTTGGTGGAACGGTAATACCGATAATAGGTCCTCTGAGCCCCGAAATACTGGAAAAACGCACAAAAATCAACAAATAGATGAATGTGTGCAAATGGCGGGAAACGGTCGCAAAGTGCGTGACGAATGTTGAAACGCTTGAAAATGGGTGGAAAACACTGTATTTAGGCAGAAAACCACGTTTTTAGTATTTGGAGCCCCGACTTAAAAATCCACACCACTTCTACTGACTCCGACCAAAATATTGAAAAATGTCACTTTTGGTGAAACTTCACGAAATACCTTAGTAGAAATGTTTTCTTCAGTATTCCAATAAATACTAACACTTTTCACACCATTTAGAGTACTTTATTACTATTTTCAGAAATCGAACTTTTTCCGGAATTATGGTATTCCGTCGGTATAAAAGGTAAAACATACACAAAAACGCCAATAAGTTGATATGTTACTACAAAGCAATGAATATATTTAATATTTGACCTGATTACAGGGCACACACGCGATTATTCTTTTGTGTGTGCGTTTACTTCTGTAGGCACGTGATAATTTTACCAAAAATTGAGTGCGTTTGAATGTGTCAAAACAGGAGTAACATACACAATAATGCACTCTACTAATAACGAAACGATCAAAAATGAATAAAGTTTATCTGAATGCTTTTGACATAAATTATAAGAGATTATCGTTAATGAAAATGTTTATCGGCCGGGTACCCGTAAAGCGTTGAGCCCAACGTTACACAATTTTTACTTAATTCTGCAACTATATTTTCCTTACGCTCTTACGACGTTTACGTACACCTGTGCTCCATGAACATTCGAGTCCGATGAAGTATATTTTATACTTAACATGCACAACATTTATTTTTCATTAACAAGTAACAAGGTTGTACTTCACATTAGTTGACGGAGTACAATTAAATTTCTCGACATTCGGCTTTAATCTCTGAACGTGCTTTGTTGACATATACCCGATAGGCACTGATCAAGAATGATTATATTATATTTCAAGTGTCGCTTTAACAGACGTCCTGACAGTTTAAAGAAATTGTAAGCGACTTGTATCACAATCTTTAATAGTATTATCTTTACTTTTACGAGTTAGGTTTTCTCTAATATTACTTCAGTTCCATGTACTTGTAGCGCGCGAGTAATTTTATTGTATCACAGTATTACATAATTTACGCTAGTAGTATCTTTTTTATAATACAGGAGTTTTGAACTGACTACTTAGGTTCCGTACAAAACTTTTTTTTTTTTTTACAATTCTTGTGTTTGCATTGATTTTTTATTTATTTGCTTTCGAATCCAATGAATGCTAGCTAGTTACGACTTACTTTATTTCATACTCTAATGATGCATTCGAGTTTGTTATAATGAATAATGTTGTCTAGATTTGCTCTACTATTTTGTAATTCAACAACATAACACAAGTAAACCGTACTACTACTACGACTCAAAACTAAATATACCAAAAGAATAATTGGATCCTTTATTTAGTTGAATTGTATTTCTTTAGTTATTGCCCACAGAAAAACTATCTAAACGAAGACAAGGTAGAAACGCATATCGGATAATCGACGACGACATTAACAATAGCGTCCCGAGCATCAACAATCCGCGTTTAATCACGTGACTTCTTTTTTGTTTTCAAGAGCACTGTTGACGACATGTAACTGATGCAACGATGCTACACATAATCCGATGTCATTTCACTCGACACAAGAAAATATAGCATCCCTTCTGAAGCTTGCAAATAGTCACTGCAAATATGTAATTAGATTCCAACAGGTTGTCTATAATTAAGAGAAACGGAAAGGGTTACCTTCAGTGCGGCGTACGAGTCGTCCAGCAAAACGAGGTATACGTTACTTATTCCTTTGCGATAAGTATCCCAGCTTTTCGTCCTGCTTTTGTGTTCCTGTAAATCCTTGGAACTTACTGATCCTTTTGCACTATAAGTTTTGTATATATAAGTAATTACACTTGTATAAGAACAGTTTCTGTCGCTGACACACATTTAATGTTTCCTCTTCGGTGCAGCGCGCAATGTCTTCTGCTGTATCGCTCGATGCAATGTTGCCAGCTCTCTCGGGCAGAATTGTCCAGCACTGACACAAACATACGCCGGGCGTTGACTCAAGCGTCTCTCCATGCATGCGACGATATCAATGCGTGTCGGAATATAAAAAATACTTTAAGAATATCCAACTGCACTAAATGTTGTTATAATCATGTGAGGGCGAATTACCTGTCCGTCACAAAATACCATCAACAATATTGATTCATTATTGTTACCAAATTATTTTGTTAAAGAAATTCTGTACGGAATGTATCTCATGTTAAGCCTTTTCCTAAATGTTGATAATTCACTCCTTGTGGAGCCTCTTTCACTCTGGAAGGCTTTAGAAATGTCACTGACTGTTCCGTTCACACTTTCTCCTTGTAAGTTTAAGTTCTAGTTCATACTTAATTCTTGAAACATTAAGGAAAATCAGAGTACTGCCCGCCAACATTTAATTTTTTGGAAAACAATCTAGAGGGAAAAAATATTATTCTGCAATGTAGTAATTTTTTTCTAAATACTTACAAATTCTGAAAATGTCTGGGATTGAAACCATTAGTACAACGAGAAATTGAATATTTTTAATAGCACAAATAAAATCAGGACAAATGATCATCCGACTCAACTATTAAGCAGGACACACAACATGACCGTCAAAAGAGGGACTATCCGGTGATCAACCCACCTTTACAATCGACCAAACAAAAACATGTGTGCAGAAATTCCGCCAGTAACTGTTCTGACCACTGCACTTCGCCGTGATTGTCTGGTTCGGTGGTATGAATTCAAAATAGAATGTACCGTGCACATGATCCGAACACATAATATCACTCTCACTACACCTCCTGTAGACGTTTGCATTTAATTTTGTGTTAAACCATTAAACCATAACCGGGATTTTAAAGATGATGTGCAAGTTGAATGGGTCGAGTGGAGAACTGCGACTAATGCTTCAACCGTTAACATGAATTTATCTGAACAGATACTCGCAAAATGACATTCAGCTTGACAGGCCACACTTATCGTAAAACATGAGGTTTTTTCAGACCATAACTTCGGTAAGCATCTCTGATGTTCCTTGACCATGTTCGGGCATTTAGGTTTTTGCCGCTAGGGTCGCTGATGAAATCCACGAAGTATAACATGGCGTGTTTTGTCCTGCAGGTACTACCCTGTTCAATGATCTGTCACTACCAGAGATTTTCCTGTTGACCGATCTTTCAACGTATACGAATACATAATATACTGCCGTGTACAGCAATCGTCCTATAGCTTTCATGTAGTTCGAAATTGGCTCATCCCATGGTGTTTCCATGGTCAAATAAAAAATTACATTACTTATGGGATCAATATTTCTGGAGAGGAAATAACAATCGTAATACCATTAACATAAGTGAAATGCGTTATCCTTAAAAATACCTTCATAAAACCGATACTTTTTAATGATAATTATATTACGCAAAGAAGCCACATTTAGTACAATAATTACTAGTTTTAGTAAACAACGTCAATTTTGGATTAGTTGTCATTCTCTATTCTATGAATAAACTAGATGTAAAATAAAGAAAATCGATGTTGATCTAACTTCTTAATCATGAATTGCAATTAAAGGAATTGTTTATTATCAGCAATCAAAATATAATTATTTTAAAATTTGGCACTGTTCTTTATTATTAGGACATTTTCAGTCAAAAATTCTGAACTTTTAGCAAATTTACATTTGCTGCTGGGAGTAATTAGTCTAACATTTCAAATACTTCTCAGTGAACAATCAGTTTGTTATTTCTCAAGCTCAATCGCAATCATTTTACAAATGGTCTAAATTTCCATTCAAGTGTGGCATATATTCACAAATAAATTTTTTTATGCACATAATGTGTGTGTCAAAAGCGTCGTTTGTTGTAGATTATTTATTATAATAAATCATGCCCTGCAAATGTCCAAAGTACGTTTTATGAATAAAAAGTTATTTGTCATTAATCCGGCAGTTCTTCCTTGCTGTAATTCTTGACTGTTTATTAGTATTGTTAGAGCTGACCCATTGTGAAGTCATTAAAAAAGTAAGTAAAAGAAAACACTGATGACAGCAAAATATGGTTAAATGATGTAATTTGTTCCTTTGTTAGACAATCTGTTAAGAACGAACATGCTGAATATATTTCATGATAAATACTCAAATGTATCACTTTAAAAAAAACACACAATACTAAACCTGGTAGATAGTGTTATTTGTAGTGCAAAAAATATTACTAAATACATATATACGTGATCTTAACCTTTTTACACAAATTCACCCTAAAAAGACAGAAAACAGAAAATATTACCATTCACCTTAAAGTACATTTGCGTAGACAAGAGTGGTGACTTGAAAATAATAAATTATTTCTGTCTTTTGCAAAACCTACTCTTTAGACATAAGTACAATATACCGCCTTAATATATAGGAAATAATGTGTCTAAGCGAATTCGGATATAATTTAAAGACATGAAATTTTGGTTCATCTCCAGAAATTCTGTAAGATTCTAAGAAGTTCATTGTTTCATATTCACGAACTTACACAGTAGAAAACGGTGCAAGATATTGTCCATTGGAGTACATTATATCTCTATATAAAAATTAATGTTAATGTGTTTGTGTCATCATCACGACAAAACGGCATGACCAATTGCAATGATTCTTTGTATATGATCAGATAATGGACCAATCTGGGATGTTATCATATTTGTTTTAACCAAAAGTGACTGTGTCGCGAACTAATTATTAAAAACAGTAATTTCATTGCTTATAATAATGCTATAAATACATTGTTTCCATTTTTAAGTTAAAAGAACAATCAGAAACAAATAAATAGCTTTAAATTGGTATATTTTAATTTGCCTGGATGTAAATAAAATTATTTAGATTTAATGTTTTAAAGCATTGTAATAGTATTAGTAGTTCTATTATTATTAGTAGTAGTACTACTACTACTAGCAGCAGCAGCAGCTGTAGTAGTAGTGGTGGTGTTGCTAACATATTAAATTCATCCCGCACCAACGGGCAGGGACTTTAGCTGGTAAACAATTAATGACTGAATTAAATATTCTACGATACTGCAGAACTCGTGGATTCAAGTACAAACTTGAGAAGTGATTTTACAATTGAAGATCTGAATTGAAAACATCCCAAGTCGACCGGAATATTTTTTCACGAGGAACAAAAACAGTCCAAGGACTTGGGATGTTATTCTTTTCAGTTGAAATATTTTATATGAAAAAAAGGTTTTGCGTTGGAGTTAGGATGTAATATTATGCAAGTGGATAGATAGCGTTTGGAACATAGATGCCGATGGACAGAAAAAAAAATAATGAAAATACGAATAAAGTGGACTTCGGATATTTTGCATTCAGGTCTTCAATTTTGTGCCTTAGTTATGTTTGAGAAACATATTACTTTCACTTGCAACTGATATGTTTTTATTTATTTTTCATATAAAGAACACACATATTGCCTATCAATGAAACGGTAGCATAAATTAATCAAAATATATTCCTGTGTGTATTTCCGAGTTTGGATAAATTCTCTAGAGTCTTATGGATAATCAGTTTCTAATACGTGAAAGATGTTTTAAGCAAACAGTGTTCTAACGATGATCTAAATGTAATCACACAACGGATGTAATCCAAGGTTCAAGAAAATTTAGCAAAGTATCTGGGATGTACTAAGTTATAGTGTTGAAGGAGCGTTTGGTAAAGAAGTTTCTTAAACTCGTTTACAATATGTATAATAGTTTTTGCTACGTTATTACTGTTAAGTTTCCAATTATAAATAATCATCATTTCATTAATATTAGATAGACATATATTTTAACTGACCTGGCGGCAAAAGACACACAAAGCCAATTCAAAGACACACAAAGCCAATTCAAGGACACACAAAGCCAATTCAAAGACATTATCGCGCACCGTTTGATAAATATACTAAAGAAAATCCATGGTTTCTAATAATAATTATTAAGAAAATATATTATTTATTCAATTGCCTGGGCAATAGTGTAGATAACAATATTAATAATAATATATTGTGCTTAAGGTATTTATTCACAACCTTTTCATCCACTTACATGTGGTATTTTGAGAAAAGTACTTATAATGATTCGCATAATTATAATTTGTTGTGCTGTTTTGGTATCGGTGCAATACCAAAGAGGAAATTACAGAAAAAATATCCTAAAGCACGAATATTGTCGATATCTTTCCGCTTTACTTTAATGCATGTAGGTGTGGACAGAACAGTCAGCAGTAGCGGATTAATAATTGTTCTGCCTATCGGCTCCCAAGACTTTCCCGACCTATTTTCCCTTAATATTTAATATTGGCTCAAAAGTAAATAGAACGAGTTATGGACAATTTGATATTTTATCATGTAAGTATGTCTCTACTTGACTGGATAAAAATTAATGAATCTTAAGGTTCATAAGGTGGCAAAAACACTGAGATAATTCATTATTATTTTATTAAAACTCTAGAAATCAGGGTTGTCACCTTTCTGTTTAAGAAAATCGGGACAAGTTCTGTACCAGGGGTCTAAGAGCATTAGCCTAGAAAATGTAAAAACGTGACCCGACAGCACTCATGCTCCATTATTTTTCTAATTATACGCATTTTTAATATTTCATTCAACTCAAAATTTTAGTTAAGAAAAGTGGGTTAGCTTGTCTTTTATTTTGACACGATCCAACATTGCGCAGTTTCTTGTACAATAATTTCGTCACCTGAGCCGCTCGTACATCCTGGATTTCTTCTGAATTTAAAAATTACTGCCAATTTAGCTAAACAATTATTTTTCTCATGAATTATTTAATCAAGATTTTTTTAGTCGCATTTAAAAGAAAAATGCTCCAACCCTTCAATAAGAAATGTGATTTCGGGAG
>JAGDQP010028952.1:5890-23749 GCA_022664845.1 Lepisma saccharinum
TAGTAGTAGTAGTAGTAGTAGTAGTAGTAGTAGTAGTAGTAGTAGTAGTAGTAGTAGTAGTAGTAGTAGTAGTAGTAGTAGTAGTAGTAAGACCACACTGCAATTCATATTTTTATTTTCCGCTCTTTGCCAAACTCCTCGAAGGTTTTCCATCCCATAAATTTCTTGCTTTCTGGCCCAGTAGCTTCGATTTTCACTTAATCCGTTTATTTTGGGCGATTTTTTGTTATTCTATTGTAGTGTGTTGTGTGTCGTCAACTTCACTGGTTGGGAAGGCAGGGTCAATACATTCATTTACAGGTTGTTCCTAATTTCGTCACCCTTCCAGTCCCTAATTCAGTCTCCTGTATAAAACATGAATCATGCTTCCACACGGAAAACTGCATTATTTCGGTGGCTATCTCGTCATCTTCAATGGATACTTAATACTATTCTTTTACAAGTACACTCAACATTATTTTTCAGTTTTGCTAAATGTGTTTTTCATTTTCTACCGGTATACACTTTCGTATTAATTCTCTAAATTTGGCTACATATCCTCACTTTTAACATGTCTTTTCGTAACTCATTATGTATGATGTTAAAAAATAAACGAACAGTTGTAAACTCGTAATTATTTACTATCTTATCTGAATTTTTCTGGGAGAAGAAATTACAAACACATTGTGGTTTTACCACAAGTAGATAGTTTTGTAAAACTATTATAAATTCTACCGTTAACAATGTCGAGGAACCAAAACTCAAGCGAGGAACCAAAAGAAATGCTAAAATGTTCAAATGAAAAATGATTAAATCTATTTTATCAAATCATCAACATTTGTTGTTAATTGTTATATTTTTATTTGGAAATAACTTTTGTTTTACTTTATATACTGGCAACCTTGTCCAAAACACGAAAAAATATTGTACGTAAGTACTTCGTATCTGAATCAATGTTGCCGGTTCTCGTCGCAATATTTCTATCAAAATACTGAAATATTTCCCGATTTTTGTAAAAATATTCCCACCTGCTAACTTTACTTTCAAAACTAGGCCTACTGAGAATTAAAATAAAAAATGCCAAAAAAAAAAAAATCGTCGAAATTTCCTATCTTTTGCGTTCTTACCTTTCATGAGGTTCAGATGTCCCAGTTTTCCGGAAAAAATTCTTCCACCTGACAACACTGATCGGAATACACCACCTCATTCTTGACTATTCCTTACAAAGTACATTCTCTTTCCTGTTTCTGTGCTCTATTTTCCATCTTAAAAGCTTTTCAATTTAAGTTGGAGACCATCTGGTACACTCAGCGCCGCCTATCCCTCCGAAGCATTTCGTTGTCTTCCCTCCAATATACAAGCAATGCTAAGGAAAGGGGGGAGTTTTCCCTCGTAACTATCTCAATTATTCTCTTAAATGAGCTTGGTCTCTGTACAAGACACGCAGTTGGTAGCCCTGTCGAGGAAATAGACGAGAACCTGTGGACAATTTATCTCTCGACTAAAAAACGATAGGAGAAAGGATGAAAACAGAGAATAAAATGGCTGAATATACACACTAAAAGGCAATTTGCCAGTTTGCTCCACGAGATGTCTCTGAACTAGTGCATGAGTCATATAAGCGAAAGTATGTACATTTCTTTTAGTAACGCATTTATTTCTTCAACAGTTTTAAACTTAAATTTTCCTGTACCAGTAGATGAATATTGTACAGATAATTTAAGAGTGATGAACTCAGGAAAATATGCTTTCAAAGTGCCCAAAGTAAGTTTGTTGATAAACAAAAGATAATAGTTAAAAAAAAACTCCTAACTATTATATGTAGCGATGCATATAAAAAAATTAATAAACAAATCATAACAGAACGGATACTAATGGTCAGTTCTACAATCGACCGCTAAACATCTAGTCAGCGCTAAGTTGAGGCCAAGTCTAATTTTGGCCAATCACAGTACGCAAAATGAGAGTTGGCCTCAACTTAGCGCTGAGTAGAAGTTTAGCGGTCGATTGTAGAACTGGTCCTAAGGCTGTTATAAAATTTTGGGTTGGTGCGAAAAAAATGACCTAAAAAAAATGATGCAAAAATATTAACTCCAATTGTGACAGGAATGGGTAATGAACGCACCATTCGGTGCTGGTTTGTCAAATTTCGTTCCCTTGACAGTGTGACACAACATTGCAAAATAAACCCCTTTGTTCACCGACCAACATCATGTTCAGATAAGCTGTTCAGGAACACCACGAAACTAGACCCTCCGAAATATGTTCGTGCCATTGCAGACGAGCTAGGCATACACTGTCAGTCGGCGGCTCCATGCTATCGGGAAGGGGAAAAAGTTGGACTCATGGATGCCACATGAGTTGACACCGGCCAACAAGTATCCCCGTCTGGAGGTGTGCAATTCTCTGAGTGTAAGGAATAAGCGGGAAGGTTTCCAACATCAAATGGTCACTTCAGATGAAAACCGGATCTGCTACGACAGTCAGGACAATGATTGGGTCGTAATCAACGTCAAGAACGGTGTCCTAGACCACCTCTCCATCCACGGATGGCGTTGTTGCTGGTATGGTGGTCTATGACGGGAGTGATCCATCATGTCTTTCTCAGTCGAGGTGAAACTATTACTGCAGATCGTTACAGTGCCGAACTCCATGAAATGCACCCGCATACTTGTCAGCAAGCATCCAAGAATGGTCACCAGATATGGTGTTCTCATGTTGCATGACATTATATTCCCACAAGTCGGCAAAGAACGGTGCAGGCTCTCTATGAGTTTCAGTATGAAGCCCTTCATCACTCGCCGTGTTCCACCGATCTCCCTCCCAGTGATTACCACTTTCTGCGGCATTTCGATCACTTCTTAGCAGGTAAGACCTTCCCTGATGACTGGGTGGTGCACTATGCAGTTGCGGATTTCTTTGCATCGCAGACTTCAGACTTCTTTCGACATGGAATCCAATCGTTGGCTCAGCCATGACAACAGTATGTGGATGCAGATAGTGACTACTTTCTTTAAACAGATGATGTAGTTTTTTTTTTGGCCTTTGGACATAACGCACCTGCAGCGGACATTTTATTCACACTAACCCAATACTTGGCTAGACCTCATTTTGGAGTTGTTCTTTGACATTCAACGAAGCCAGGGAATCCGAACTAATTGGAGCTGAGCCCTGTTCGGATTTCGAAAAATTCGGATTATCCGAACAAAACGTTTAAAATGCGCAGTAAATGTACAAGATCATCCTTTAGAGCATTGTAATAGTATAGATAAGTCTTGACGGATCGTCAGCCACTACTGTATGTCAGGGGTGAGACGGAGACGCGAGGTTAGTGACCTTGGGTGTGAAGCAAGTTGAGGGCACGGGCTAAAAATAACCGATCAGTTGAGCGAAAAAATCAAAATCCTTCATTAGAAAATTTAATTTGACGATCAATTTCCGTTCGGAGATGTTCGGATTATCCGAAATTTTGAATTATCGGAGTTTGGATTACCAGAGGTATACAGTATTTCTATAGTGTTTTGCTTTTAATATTTTTTTTTTTTTTTATGAAATAAAGCCCAACGATCGTTTAACTAGTGATAATATTAGCATCATTACAAATAGTATTACAATAATGACAAAAAATACTTTCCAAGAATGTCTTCAACCGATCACCGAGTGTGACCACATTGTGTTATCCTATATTTTGCAGTATGTAACATGAAAATGTGTGTGGAAAATAGAGCCTGTATATTTGACAAGAGTTTTTTATGTGTAAATGCCAAAATGTAGTTGCAAAACAAGGCGACAGGATAGCGAAAGAACATTAATTCATAAATAGGATTGAGCAATGGGAATATGTGGTGCAATCTATATTTTGCAAGTACTCCTTACTCTTAGTCAAACACGCACATATTTAAGTATTTACCTGGGAAAAACACACACAAGAGATCTTTATTATTATTATTATTAGATGAGAAGGTCCAAATGTGAGCTATGGTCCAAATACGGGCTAGTAGACGTTCTAGACTTGTATATGTTTGTGTAGTACTGATGACTAGTGACAAAATTGTAAAAGAGTTCCCAAGGACGAAGGTGGTGGAGGAGTTCAGTTAGCGACAGAGTTTGATGCCGTTGATTTATTTGTATGTTGTGCCTGTTTTCAACAGTGGGAAAATTTTAGCAGGTATTTCAACTTTTTAAACACAATAAAACGACGTATGAAATATTTTATAACGTAAGGTGTATTCCTCAGAGACAGCACTCGTAGTCAGTATAAAACAAAGAATAAATAATATTGCGTATTGACTTCCGTTGCTTCACGAAGCAACTCCTATGAATGGTCTAAATATAGTCTATCTTGCCTACCTACTTTCTCATCTTAACAGTTTCCTTCTCTTAGAACACAGTACTTGGAATTTCAAACCTAGTAAGTTCTTTTCATGTTTCAGCAGTTCCTGTCATAAAGAAAAAAAGGTCAGCAATCGACTTAAAAAACGTGGAAGTGTTACTGTTATAACGGATGATCCATATTAAGAAACATTTATGGCTTCCTTGGAAAAGCAGGAATCTAGTAAGTGCAAGAAGACATCATATTTTTTTTAGTTAAGTTGAGCAAAGAAATGAACAATTAAAAAATGGAATATACCTGAACGAAAAGGAAAAAGAACTTTAGAAATCACAAGACAAGAATAGGGTTCAGAAGAATCCAGGATGATGTTTTCTGATCTAGATCCTTGTGATGATGAAGATAGTTACTTTGATACGCCAGATGCACAAGAAAAGCCGGGTGATGGAGATACAAATTGTATATTCTGCGACAGGATATTCTCTGAACACACAGGGAGACATATGGGTTATATGTATCATGTGTTCGAGGCGAGCACATAAAGAATGCGCTGGTGCAGAAAAGGAGGAATACCTCTAACTTTTTAAATATACATTTTTCATCACTATTTGTATCATTCTTGAACATTATTTTGAACTGTTAAAATTTATTCCTAGTTATTTAAAATAACTTTAAAGGTTAGCCCATATTTAGACCAGTGTTTCAAAAGTCAAGATTATGACATCTCTGTAAAATATGTGTTTAATATCATAGTCATGGGTTTCTAAGCTAAATTTGCAACTACATTATAAAGTAAACATATCTCAGACATGTTTGTAGTTGTTGTTTAGTACATTCCTTGGAACATTTTGGAGATATTCGAAAAATAAAAGTGGTAGCCCGTATTTGGACCTTTTCCTCTATTATTATTAATAACATTTTGCAGTTGGGCTTCTGAATTTGACTCATACACTATAGTGACGGATTAGTTACTTCAAGTTTGTCCGACGAAGTAAAAATTACAGGTCACAGGACCTCCATACGTGCTCATCCACAATATATCATACTTAGAAATCTAATGACCCCATAAAACTCTTGATCCGAAGAAACCCTGTACGAATGAAATTGAATTTATTTATAGACTAGCCATCTATGGATCAGGCCGAGGAATGGAAAAAATATGCAGGAAGGAGCTATCTGAAGTCTAAGATAAAGGTACTATTTCGGCATTTGCCTGGTGACCGAGGAAAACCCTGTCAGGATGGGCCGTAACTGGTATTGAATTCCGGAACTCGCGAATGGGAAACTCACGCTCTACTACGAGAGCTAGGGTCGGTGGGAAACCATGTACGAGTTTAAATGGGCCTTAACAATTTAAGTAAAGAATGATCACATGAGAAGATAATTATTGAGATTATTAAAAGTAACCTAATTAAACAACAAATATACTTCGTGAAACTTTGGTCAACTTTATTTTGTATGGGTCAGTCTAGTAACTTTTAACTTCGGCCCATCTACCCTGGCGGAATTCGAACCCGCGACCTTCGAGTTTCTGGCCTAATGCCTTAGACTACACGGCTATCAGGTCGGCAAATAAACTTCGTGTTCGAAGTCTTTTATTTACAAATTGTGGTGCCACAGGAAGGCAACTTGCAGTACTGCTCATTACAACAGGTCAATAAGAGAACGAACAAAAATATTTTTGTAGACTGTGTCCGTTTAAATCTGCTTCTTCTTCGGATCGTTAGGCAGCATCGGGCTTTAAGATATATTTAGTAGGCAATGTTACCGAAGATGGCTATTATGAAGTATCAAGAATATAAATTATAAAGTACAATGGTTTGGAAGATTATATTAGTATGGTAAATCCATGAGAGCTGCTGTGGAATTTATAGCGATGTCCGTACTGCCAATAAAACTAGGCCGCTTTCATGTTATGCAATGTCTACGGAAGTAAGCGAGTGATTGACATTTTATTGTACTAATTTAGTAGCTTAATTGAATTTCTCATGGAAACGGCAAATGTTCAAAGATTTTAATAAGGTTAAGACTATTACAATATATTTTTCTTTATACATTGATTCTGAAATTTGTAGTTTTGTGCTCAAAGAGAATCAATCACAACAAAGATTTTTTTAACAAGTTAATTAGCCCGTCCCCAAGGAAAATACGTTCTTTTCGACTGAAAATGAATGGCCTAATTCGTAGTAGATTGACACTACGTACTCAAAGTGCTATAGTACTGGAAGCTAAACGACACATCGGAGAAAAGAATGAGGACTGGGCCCCCATGGTGCAGATCTGTCCCCGTACCCCCGAGGGCTGCGCCACTATAGGGTAAGTTTGCCCCATATATTGTAACAAACTTGTAACACCTTCATACCAAATTTCATATCTCTAGCTCGAACGGCAAGGAAAATGTATTTGCGCGGCCATTTTGTATCCAAGATGATAACTTTTTTTTTCAAAATGTTGTGATATGTTCCTAAACTACTCTTGATAATACACCTTTACGCCAAATTTTGTATCTCTAGCTCAAATGGTATTGAAAATGAATTTCGGGGGTCCGCCATTTTGGATCCAAGATAATATCTTCGGAGACATTTTGTAACATTTTTCTAACCTACTAGTGATGATGTACCGTCATACTAAATTTCGTTCTTTCTATCTGCAGCCGTTTAGGCTGTGTAATCTATAGAAAATTCATTTGAGCTGCCATTTTGGATCCAATATGGCGACTTTGGCTCTGTATGGGTTCCAAAAACTTTTTTTAGGTGCTACAAATTATTCTTGTTGATTGAATTTTTCTGTGTCTCAAGAGCGAAAAAGGCACAAAAGGCTGTTTCTTTTACACGACCATTTACTTTTAATTTCAATTTTTTTCTACAAATATATCACTTAACCTGCTATTATTCGAACATGGACCTCTATTCTAGGTCGGGGCAATCCTAGTTCTATGACGACTTACATCATTTTTTTTTCTTGTTAAGAAAATATCCACAATTTTCTGTGTTAGAACATAATGACCCTCTGGCTTCAAGGTTTCTGCTGTAGTGGCGTGTGTATTTGTGCAATCAGTTTGCGCGACACCAGATGGAACTGCCATAGAAAATGCAGGTTAATATTTTAATGCAAATGAGGTGCGTTACGGAAATTACAGAAAGCTTTTGATGACAGTTATATTAAACAGAGAATGTACTGGTACAGAAAATTCGCCCGTAGTAATCGAGACATATTGCAGTGATGTGATCACTGCAGTATGTTTTGTGTAATGAAATAATTAACCGCACAGCAATAACCGCGCAACAACTTTAAATAAGAAAGGAATAGCTTTGAATTCAAAGAATGCTTTTCGTTTCTTGCTTGTTTCTAGCCGTAAATTTGAACGCACATTTTACTGTACATTGTTTGTGGTACACATTATTGATGAAGGGTGTCATATTGTGGGATAAATACTGTACTTATTTTTACATGGGATTTGGATCGGAAGACCTAGCAATTTCAGGATAAGCAAGCTAAGTATATAAATGTATAAACAGTGCATATATGTTCAATGAGAAACATGATCAAATGCGATGGTTGTAATATATACATATGGTAGGGTGGTACATTTTCGACATACGTACTTTTTCGATCACTCATAAGGAAAACAGGTATATTTTATTCTTTGCACGCGGCAACTCTGATTTGAGAAGTTTAAGTTGCGGCGTATGCTGTCTTGTGCTTTGCGAGCAAATTTCTCAAATTTCTGCGGACTATTGGAGATATTAGCAGCCATTCTTTATTGAAAGGTGAGTTTGACTTTGGTCAATTTATAAAAATGCATGTTTTTCTTTTTCTCCTCTCTTTTTTGTTGATGAATCTAAACTCATTTCACAAGCGATCAACATTTCACACAAACTCAAACCAAGACGAATAAGAAAATATTCGAAACGGGTCAAAAAAGGATAAAAACAATGATAAAAAAGTATAACAGATTTGGCAAGACTGAATTCACCTCATAAAGACGATGTATGTTTGTTTTGTAATGTATGTTACTACAGTGCTGCTTCAGTTTCCCAAGGAAATTGGATAAGATGTCAGAGATGCAACTGCTGGTACCACGAAGTATGTGTTGGCGGTAAAGAAAAGAAGCAATTTATTTGCGAGAAGTGCTTCTAAATTGTTAAGACTGAAAATTTTCTTTTGATAGGCATATTATGCCATAAAGTTTTATTCATTTTAAGTTTACTAGCCCATTTTTTTTTTTTTTTAACGAGGAATACAAAAAGCACTCTTTCACTGATCAGAGCAAGAGGCACAGTGTCCACCAATACGTTTCAGAACAAAATTTCTCTTTCGTTCCAAATGATCAAGTGCAAGAAGTAAGAAAGTTCCTTTCTCAATACAAGTCTCGCAGAAGTTGCAAATAAGAAAGAATTGCATTATTATACGGATCGAACTGTGGAGCTTTTGGTAGACACTGTGCTTACTAGACCTGTAGGATGCATTTTTGTGTGTATTTGTACGTGACGGTGATTAAGAACCTTTTCATGTTTAGTTCCATTATGAATACTAGAGAGATTAGCGTTGATCGAAATTGTCTCGTAAGGTGTGATCAGAATTGTATTTACATAGGTACAATTCTGATTAGTTTTTTAAAGATGGAAATATCCTTGTCCTGTGGAGAAAAATACTTGCAGTTCTGAAATATTATGGTGATGTATTCGGTAAGCAATAAATTACAGGGGAAAAGTTGGTGCTGCTGCGATTTGCGTTCTACAAATATTAAATTTATTTTGAAATTACCGAAAATGTACCACTCTACCATATGTTGCGCATGTGTCTAAGATTGAGAATGTATCTTTATGGCTATTTTGTAGCTGCATCTCATTGGTGTTCATACGTACAATTACCAAAGTAGTGTTGGCTAAGCATTAGATACTCCCACGAATTCTCTGATCTGGTTGAATGAACCTTTTTGATATTCATAGCAATACACCGAGAGGTGGTAATAATAGTTGATGGAGATCCTCCATCTAGTAATCAACAACATCTCCAACAAAGTCAGTCGTAATATGCAGCACATATCACATGTGTGCAGAAGTGGGCAGACCAAGAATAATGCAACGCTGAATTGCCTGGATACCCCCCACAGTTGTACCGTAATTACATCCACAAACTTATACAGAAAAGAGACTATTATTAACACCAATGGTGCGTATATGATACAGTAGTTACTCGCAGATTCATCTATCCTTAACCTATTTTTAGAAACTTCCTCTACAATCCGATGTCACACCTTATTAGCATGTAGAAACAATCTATCGACTTGAACTAACGTTCGGGAGGAGCGTAAACCATAGTTTTGTTACCACAATACAATGAATTTACCTTACTTGAATTAACTGAGGCTATGTGTATACATTCTAATTTCGGAAAAAACATCATATTAGAGGTACGACTAATGTATTCACAGGAACCAACCCGGTCCCTGTCAGTACCGCACCTCTCCTAAAAATTAGTTGAAAACATATCCTTCACGTGAAGGATATGTATTAGGAGCCACTGAAGGTTGTTATCTTTAACGCTCCAGGTTCTGATATCCCACTTGACACCATTAACAACCGGAAGGGCTTGAATGCTTTGCAAAATGTTTATCTATCTTTCTAATTTAAGTTAATCTTGTGCATACCCTTTGTTTAGAGTTTTAAGTAGAACTAAGCTGGATACAAGGTAATATTGTATATAAAACATGATAAAGACACTTGTTATTGGTTATCAGCTCAAGCTGTGCTGCCATCTACGAAACAAAGTTATAAATTATTCTTATTAATAAAAGAAAATGCAGGAATATTTTGATTTTTCCTAAGAGAATGAACACGAATGCGAAGAAGTCGAATACTTATTTGCCCCTTGTATTGCTGAAATTCAATATTGTTTGAGAAATTAGGTTGCAGAATAAATGCTGAATTAAGAAACGTAATAATTGTAACACTTCTAGTTATTCGTACGTTAAGAGGCTTGCTTATGTACGAATAGAGACTTCGTTCTTGAGATCTTGTCGTATAATTTCCATTTATTGTAGAACATAAGATCAACCAACTAAGAGAAATACTAATTCTATTTTCTGGTAAAAGCAGAGGCGTCATTTAGGGGGGAAGGGGGCGCACCCCCTGGGTTTAAATATATAAACTATTTAAAACGTAAAAAAAAATTAAAAAATTAAACCGACATAAGAACACAATGAAAAGTAAAGAAAAGTACTATATTTTTTATTTCAATTTCGATTTCTTTATGGGTTCGTAAATAAATGTATAACTACCCAGATAGTAAGGAAAACTTGCAACAAACTTGTAGAAGACTTGCAGTTCAAGAGAAGCAAACTTGCATCAGACTTGCATTGCAAGTCTTCTAGTTTGTTGCAAGTTTAATGCAAAAAATGCAAACATTTGTTGTCATTGTATTATGCTGAAAGTATTCAGACATACATGGATGACTACCGGTATAGTGAAGGTAGTAGAGAATACTTTAAATATTGACGCACGCAGTGGCGTAACGTTCGGGCCCGCGTCCGATTTTCTAGATTTATATTATTTAATACAATTTTAATTTCTAATTTAAGGAGAAATATTGCATGCAAAAGGCACCGACTAAAAGCTTGATTGACCCGGAGTCCAGTTTTGTAATATTAGGGGAATCTCCTATTTGTTAGCAAGGGATGTAGTTAACGAGATTGCCCTTTTAACGTCACTGTGAATTTTAACAATTTAGGCTACTAAGGAAATCAACTTTTTTTTTTGTTCTTCTGGAAGATGCCAAAGAAGAATTATATGCTGCCACTCGTTATGCGAAAGATTACGCTATATCGATGGAGTTGTCGGATTAATTTCATATTTGATGTATATACACCTTACGACCTCTAGAATGTATATCCGGTGCAAGGTGGCGCTACGACCGAATATTACAAAAATACTCAAATTCGATTTTTTAGACATTTTTTAGATCATTTTAGACATGATCACGCCCCTAAGTTGTTGTTAATAAGCGAAGTTATGCGGGGCCCCGGGCAAGTCAATTACTTGGGGCCCATTTAATTTGGTATTAAGCCTCAATTTAAATTTGAATCGTCAGTAGCAGTATAACTAAGCATGAGTGAATAATTAATTATTATTTATCTTGTAAATTAAGATAATTAATAATAATAATAATAACAGAAAAAGGAGTATAAATAAGGAAATTACATTTAATGCTGTTCCATCGCAGACAGAAGATATTTTTCTGTAATCGTCTCTTCGCGATATAGACCTCTAGAATCTATGTATAAAGAACCATTTATTTTCATGTGTGTATGTGTTAAAAAGAAGCGGGGCCTGTTAGTAACAGCCAAATAGGCAGTAACTATAATCTGTTAGTAACATTGATTTCTTATGTAGTAATCATAGACTGATAAATTTAAATTTGTTAAAAGATATTTTTATTATTTAAGGTACTAACACTATTTGTATTTGCAATACACTTTTATAAAGGGGCCCGGATAAAAATTTTACAGGCGGGCCCGCACTCATTTCGTTACGCTACTGCACGGACGTAATGTTGTTTTGAAATCTCTCGTCATTATATCTTTAAATAAACAAAGAATTAATGCATATCCTCATTCAGAGACATATGGAATGCTGAAAATCAAAATTTTAATTTCAAAATAGTCATTCAGGTGATTCTTCAGGAGATGAGTGGAAGAACAGTAATATTCTTGGAATGTTACTGCTCTTCCACTCAGACACCGCGCTGCATGATAGTGCTTCTGTCTGCCACAGCGCTGTGCTAGTAGTAGCTTAAATGCGTCTGTCACAGTAATGTGAGTTTGTTGTGCTCTTGCATAGTTTGTGTTACGTTGTGTTTGGTGGTTGTATTGTGCAATGTTGTGTGATTATAAGCAGGTGTTACTAGTGCATACAGACAATGCCATCTGACTCAGAATCTGATACGGAAGAGCCCAAAAGGAAACGAGGTAAAGTAAATAAGGAACAGCACATGAAAGAGATGGAAAAAAAATAGCAAGGGCTAAAAGTGAGGAGTTCGACAAACACAAAGGAACGTTAGTGGAGGCAAGGAAACCGGGCCCAGACTGTGATTGTAAGAAACGGTGTACGGGACGTTATACTGTTGAGAAGAAAGAGGCTATAATAAATACTATGTATAACGGGCGCCCTAAAAGTGAAAAAGACACCCATCTTCTAGGTCTTATTGAACGAGATGAAGTAGCTAGACACCGCCCTACATCAGCTGACGCAAAACAAAATACCTCTTCGTTCAAGTACTATGCAATGAAATGCACATGTCGCACTACAGTATGTCGTAAAGCATACACTAGCCTTCACGCTCTATCAAAATCAGTTGTGGTGCGGTTGAATATATTGGCTGAAATTAATCAGGCACCCCGGGACGTGAGAGGTAAACATTTGAAGCGAGGGAACGTGTTAGGTGCTGAAATAATTACCAAGATAGATAATCATATTGCTTCATTTCCAGAGAAAGTAGCACATCACGCAAGTGCACCTGTATTCTACCTCGACTCATCCCTTACTGAAAAAAAATGCATGAACTGTTCATTGATAAATAAACTAAAAGGCAAAGTGAAATATGAGTATTATTTGAACACTTTTTAATACTAACTATGGCTACAGGTTTGGACGTCCTCAGGTGGATGTTTGCTCGACATGTGAAGAACTGTCTAGAAAGATTAAAAGTCCAACGCTAAATGAGGTTGCAAAACGGGTAGCAGTCGCCGAAATACTTGTTCACAAGAGACGGGCACAAAAAGTTTATAAAAAAATGCAAGACGTGGCAGAAGTTCGCGAAGACAGAGACGATGTATCCGCCATAACCTCTGATTACATGCAAAGTTTTCCCCTTCCTTTCATGCCAGTAAAAGAAATGTTCTACCTGCGGAAACTGTGGTTTTATGTATTCAATGTACATGATATTGGTAAAGGAAAAGCGGTATTTTATACATACATAGAGGGAGCAACCAAAAAAGGCCCGAATGAGGTCAGTAGTTTTGTTCTTGACTTTATAAACACCATCCCTAAAGAAGTACATGTGTTCAGTGACACCTGTGGTGGCCAAAATAGTAACCACACTCTTACAAGACTGTTTTCAGTCTTAACATTGAATTGTAGATTTCCAGTAATCCACCACTATTTTCCAGTACGCGGGCATAGTTTTTTTTCCATGCGACAGAAATTTTTCAGTTGTAAAGCGTGCTGTTCGGCGGCTAGACCGGATGTACGTGCCTAGTGAGTATGAAGACATCATTGCAAACGCCAAGAAAACTGAACCAAAGTTTGAAGTCAAACCAATGGAGATATTTTGAACTTTGAGGAGTGGTGTCCAAACTATTTCAAGAAATCTACTAAACATGTTGAAAGAGGAAATGAGAAGTTTGCTATCAGCAAATACAGACATCTTAAGTACAGTTGTGACGGATGTGTCAGAGCCTCAGAGTACATTGATGGGCTTACCAGCTCTACGTTCTAACTTCTTAAAGGACATCATGCGAGTGTTTTACTTCCTGAAGACAAACTGTATTCTGGAAAAGTTACAGTAAATAAAAAGAAACTCACGGACATTGCAAAGGTGAAACAGTACATACCTCACAAACACCAACCGTTTGATGAGTTACTACAACTACCGACAAACATGGCAGACAGCGATGAGGATGAATAAAGGCTGAGTTGAAGGTAAGCATAATACAATATTGCATTATTCAATGCTTATTGTTGCATAGTATACACTGTTCATTATTACTGTATGCCTAATAATCCTATTTCTCCATTCTATTTCGCTCTTATTACAAATTCCAACAGAAGACGAATAAGTAACAGTGGAAAATGAAGCAATTTAAGAATAATATAGTTTTTTGTATAAATCCCTAATGGGTAAAAAATAAATAGTTTGTATTTTTCAATTATGTACACATTAAAATACATATCTCACAAAAATACTAACAGAAAAGCAATTATTTATACATTCTTTGGTAAAATCCTGTAGCGAGTGGAAGAAAGATAATATTCCACGGCACAATACATTGAATATATACACAATCAATTAGTTGAAGTGATATTCAGTTTTATCATGATATTGCTTGTATACAGGTGAATATATTAGCAATGTTAAATTTTACTCTATCATTTATGGTTTGGGCACAAAACAGTTTTTTTTTTGTAATTTCCCAAAAGTTGGCAATCGTAGAATATTACTGTTTTTCCACTCAGACGTTCATAAGTAAATGACAATAATATTATAGAAAGAACTTCAAAATGTTAATAATGTTCACGCAATGTATGACGCTTCAACATTTCTGATATTTTTCAATTTAAATAATAATTCAAGGTGTTCTAATGCTTATCCTCATTCAGAAACTTATGAAATGCTAACATTCCAGTGGTTTTAATACATATCCTCTTTCCAGAGACATACGAAATGCTCACATTTATTATCATCTTATTATGTTGCAAAGTAGTCAGACATATATGGATGACAATCGGTATAGTGAAAATGGCAGAGATAACAATATTATTCATTGTTTGAATCGGGAAGTACGGTTCACCTGGACACTATGCTGACAGGAAAAAGTGCGGAAAAGCAAAACATTGCGATTACCAGTTTCTATCAGGAGCATAATCGTGATCATAAAGAGACAGTGTCCCACGTCAATAAAGCAGGTATTTGTGTGAGAACGATCAACCAAGTCATTGTACGGTTTCTGGAAACTAGTGACATGCGATACAACACAAATTCAGGCCAACAACCAACAGCTTGTAATCATACGATGGTGGAGAAACAAAGAAACGTGTTTGTCAAACAACAAAATTTATCAACGCGCTAAGCTGCTGTAAAACTGAACATCTCGCAAGCTTCAATGATGAGAAACCGGAAATAAGCCGGAATTCGGTCACGAAAAAGACAGAAAGTGTCAAGGATACAAAGAAGAATTGGAGGCAGCAGAAGTAAAATTGTGCAAAATTGTATAAGAAAGCTATACCGTCTTCAGGTAACTATTTCTTCATCATTGATGATGAAACAAAAGTCGAATGGGACGCCTCAGAGATGAATGCCAATG
Source organism: Lepisma saccharinum (assembly GCA_022664845.1). Taxonomy (NCBI): domain Eukaryota; kingdom Metazoa; phylum Arthropoda; class Insecta; order Zygentoma; family Lepismatidae; genus Lepisma; species Lepisma saccharinum. The sequence continues at coordinate 21,283 of JAGDQP010028952.1, forward strand.
AATATGTCTCTATTATACCACGTTCCCAAACCCCTATTGAAGCCATGGCACAATCAAAATTCATGAGGACAATGATGGTGTGGCAGACAATGACACAGGATGTGAGGCTTTCTCCAGGGTTTGTGACCCACTGAGCTCTGAACAGTGAAATGTATGTATCCAAATGTCTGCGTAACATTATATTGTTATGGCTACGTAGTATGAATATTACCCAACTTATTTTATTTTGGTATGACAAGGTATCATCGCATTATGGTCACATCCCCATTCATTTTCTGGAGGACAATCACATCCAATTTGTTTCACAAGTGGACAGCCCAACTTCGGTGCAACAGTGTAAACCAACTGAACGGTACTGGGTGATAAAATAAAATGAATTTTATGGGCGGTAACAGCACTATGGCTTACGCCCGTCCCGATACGGGGAAGCCCCTTATCTTTGTCACGTCTAAAAATATCTCTTAATTAAAATAATAAAACAATATAAAAGATGAAGATGTAAAAAGTCTTCACAATCAGCCCGCTGGTGTGATTCTACAGAATAAAAACCAAGCCCGTAAACGGGCCTTTACAAATAAAACAAAACTACACTATAAAACTTAATGGAAGCCTGTAAATGGGACTTCACAAGATAAAACAAAACTACACTATAAAACTTAACAGCAAAGGAGAATAATCATATAAAATAAACGGAAATCATAAAAATCTTAAAAAACAAGTAAAAGATTACCGTTTAAGTTTAGGTCTATACCTAGGTTTCCCTCTCCTTCCAACAAGATTAAAATCTATATCCATCAGGGGGTCCTCAACCATGTCGGAGGACAAAGGTGAACTTGGTTGATGGATAGTATCTACAGACTCGTCCTGAGCTAATTGTGCAGCCAAAACGTTCGTCAAAGTCTTAATGCTCGTAGCGAGAGGTGAAGTTCGAGCTAATTTGGAGACTTTATAGGGACTAAAAGTAGGCGTAACCCGTGGAGCTCTAGAGCTCTTCACAGGTGATTTTTGTCCCTGACTCTCCGGCGGCATATCGCTAGGAGTCTCCGATTCTTTGAGCGGCTTCGGAGTGTCGTCATCCACAACAGACTCTGTTTGTGTTGAGACGTTAACTGTCTGGGTACCAACCGAGACAGTTTTAACTGCTATTTTGGCTACAACATGGGAAAACGCACCAGAGGGAAGGGTGCGCTGAGACTCTTTTACGCGACGTTTTGCATCGCCAGCAGATATTTTCTCTATCACCATCAGCTCTCTAATACGTTTTTCTTCTTTAAATACCGGACAGTCACGCGACCAGGCCGTGTGATCACCCTTGCAGTTAACACACTGAGGTTTCAGTGATGTGCAAGGATCCGCACCATGGCTGCTGGTACCGCATATTGCACATACAGCAGAGGTCGCCTTACACGACGTGCTGGTGTGTCCATAGTGCTGGCATTTAAAACAGCGGAGCGGACTCGGTATATAAGGACGGACAGGTAAGCAATAGAATGCTGCCTTCACGTCCTTGGGGAGCTGTGGCATGGCAAACGTCAATATTAGCAAGCTCGTGGGTTGCAGTTCGCCACTCTTTCGAGTTTTAATGCGTCTAACGTTGACTACACCTTGGCTGGCAAGTTCATTCTTAATCTCTTCTTCAGGGACATCTTGGAAGTCCCAACAAGATATTACGCCCTGACAAAAGTTCAGTTGACGGTGTGGTTCAACTTGAACTTCGAATGGTCCTAAGGTTTTCATTTTAAAGAGATTAGTTGACTGCTTATTAGTTAACGTCTCCACGAGCAAGGTGCCATTGCGAAGCTTTTTAACATGCTTAAGTTCACCTGCAACGTGATTCAGTTGTTTTTGTATAACGAAAGGGGATAACCCCTTCAAACCACCTGGATTGTCTGTTTCGCTCTTTACTTTAATCACAAGATATCGTGTAATAGACGGTACGATACTTGTCTGTTCCCTTACTTCAATTTTCTCTTCTTTGTCACTGCTTGATGCATTAGCGGTATGCGCCTTCTTACTAACATCAGTGACGTTCTCTTCGCTCTGTCTCTTCGGTCTCTTTCTTTCTTTCTGCGAAGGCGACTTGTTAGGATGTGGTGGAGCCATGATGAATGAAAGCCGTAAATGCCCACACTTCTCCGTCTTCGTTCTGAGGAGCCAACGAGGCTGCCGGGTACTACCCTCATCACCCTTGTCAGCAAGCTGGAAATCGAGGCGAAGTCCAATGACTTGGCGTCGAAATCACTTGTACTCCCGACTGATGGATACTTGGGACACCCACTCCCCCGAGTGTTGGCGAGACCAAAGGTCCGAAGAGCTCCCCAATGGCGCACTTCCCAGTCTCAACGAGCTAGACCATCCAAGAATCTGCTGTTAAGAACTAGGCGCTATCCAATGGTTCTGCCCCCTTTCCTCGGGCCCCAGGGGCCAGCGTCAATGAAAATACAGCCTGTCACATCCTTGGTCATTG
>JAGDQP010028953.1:0-22781 GCA_022664845.1 Lepisma saccharinum
TTCACTTCTAAAGTTTAATTCGCAACTTTAATATAAACATAATTTCTCGCAAAGTCTTTAGTTAAACTCCGAAAAGGATTTCTTTTAGAAAAATTTCGAAGAAAAATCTACCTATTGAGATCGGTACAATGTCATATATATATATATACGCTAGCGGCCATAGTTTTGAAGATATTTGAACCAAATTTTATTATGTTGCTTCTAGGCTTAATAGCTCGGTTAAGTTCGTTAATGAACAAAATCGACCCAAGATTGTGGTCGGGGAAGGGGGTTCAAATTTTGAAAATCTATATTTATACAATTACACGCTAGCGGCCATAATTTTGAAGATATTTGAACCAAATTTTTTATGTTATTTCTAGGCTAAGTAGCTCGGCTAAGTTCGTTAATGGAAAAATCGGCCCAAGGGGTGGTTGGGGAGGGGGTTGAAATTAAAAAATATATATATATCAGCCCCTATGAAGTTTATAGGGAAACTTTGTCTGCATAAATTATAGTATTCCCTAAGAAGTTTACGGTGAGACCAACGATTCAAGGGTTACGAGGGTACGAGTGAGGGTGGGGGTAGAAATTCGAAATTTTTAAAACCACGTCTTGTGGGGTAACGTTGAAAAGCTCTTGATGATTAATCTATAAATCAACAACTAGTTTCTCGATAGCGCTCATATTTCGTTAGAGGTATATAAGGTGGCGGGTTTCACTGGACCTGTTCATTTCAATTGGAATATCACTGCATTCAGTTCTAACAACAAAAAGTTTGCACGGTAATTAGGGTAATTAGTTACCGTAATTATAATTTTATAATGGAAATAAAATGATAAAAGTATATTTACTTAAAGTGTTTTTATTCTGCACTTACCCCAATAAATTTAATCAAAAACACTTCGAACTCTACCTCAGCCTGTAGGCCTGCCGAAAGGAACTTTTGTAACTAGAACCGAAAAACCTTTCAAAAAAACTATCAATTGACCAACTTGAACAGTTTGTCACTAGAATGCATGAAAGCAAAATGAAATGTTTACAACAATCATGGGTTTGTCTTGAAAAGTGACATATTTCGGAATATTTCCCTTGAAACCAGTCGGTTATGAAATAAACAGGAAAGTTTTCCTTGGGCCACCCTGTATTTATATAATCTTCGCATTAAACATAGTTTAATGAGAAACAATTAATACATCAACTTGATTAATAACTTTAGTTTATGATATTATTTTAAGCGAAACCTTACATTCGAAACTAAACCTTAAATACAGCGCTTCCACACATTTGGATGAAGTGTTGTTATGTACTGTACTAGGCGTTGAGAAGAAAATTTCGCAAAGTTTGAAACTATATAACTCCATTGCAACAAATTCCGAGATGTAGTACTGCAGGAGAGTTCATTACAATAGCCCTACATCATAAATACAATATGAAAGTTTAATTCCTGCTTGCGATCTACATGGGGCAGGTTTGTTAATCATTTTAAAAATGCTATTTAAATACAGAACATAGCATTTCATATAAAGAACGTGCTATTTTAAGCAATTTCGAAACATCCTCTAAACGAGCATCTTTGTTTAATATTTTTTTTTGTTACTTTGCTTCATTGTTTTCTTTTTTTTAAAAAAAAGTAATACGCACATTTTAAACACTCAGTTGGAAGGCCGGATGGAAGGAGGCCATTGGGAAGACCGAGACGTCGTTGGGAGGACAATATTAGAAGAGATCTTCGAGAAGTAGGTGTTCGTGATGAAAACTAGCTTGATGTTGCCCAGGATAGAATCCAATGGCGAACGTTTGTTACTACGGCGATGAACTTCCCGAGTTCCGTAAGCCATAGAGTTAGTTAGATAGTCATTTTGTGACGTCTGAACTAACACAAAAAAGATCTTGTTAATTATTTTTTATTTTATTGTAACATAAAGAGACTTACGTCTTGAAGGTCCAAATTGTGAACTCCAGGTGGCTTTTTCTGCCTCCTTGTATCCAAGTTGACGGCATATAATATGTGCCTCCCGGATGTCCCATTCATCATCGCAAATGCTGCCCCATTTTCCCATATGAAAGATTTCCACATTCCCTGTAACAAAATCAAATAAACATTCTTAGAAACAATGATAGGAATAACATAAAATTCAAATGCAGTTGATAACACAAGAAATATTCACCATTACTTTTACTGCCACTACTACACAACTCCATTCTTAGTATATCTACTAGTATCTAAGGATCTATTGAAAAGAAATCATTTTTATTCAGTCAACTTAGGAATTTTCCCGCTATGACATGTCTGAAGTAATGGAGTTTTCTGTAAGATTTTCAAGTATTTTACTGAGAACCCAAGTTCCTGGAGTTTCTTTGAGAATAGAACTATGACAGCTTCTCCACTGAAATAATGTTTAGAACTATTAGGGTGGGGGCGGACAGATGGCGCAATTCTTCTTCATGTAATTTGTGAAGAAGAAATAGTCCGTTGGTACCAATTTTTCACAGTTTAAGAGAAGAGATAAGAGGAGAAAAAGTAGAGCTGTATCACAGACCTGATACCTCATAGTAGAATATGACTTCTATAGCAGAGCTACCTAGCGGATGGATTCAAAATCACGTGCTCTGAACAAAAATCCATTAGTTTTAGCGCAGTCAGAAATGGGGAAGCGTACTAAGTCTATCTATTATGAGGTCTATGGTTGTATTCCCTTTAGAACCGAATTGAAAATAGATCACTACTTCAAACATATCAAATAAGGCATATCAAATAAGTGTTTTTTTTGTCTCCACTATTTTTTACACATCATAGATCTTATATAGGCATCAGTTAAGATAATTTCAAAAGCATATTCGAGAAGCTTGTCATCTACACTTCTGATGACATGTAAGGGAGTGCTGCTATCTTGTTAGAAATCTGGAAAAATGTTCATCTCAACGCAGTGAAGTAAGATAGCGCGAAACAAGGTGGGACAGATGGCGCACTTTTTATCGTTATGTAAACTGTTCACAAGTTTAGCAAACCGTTCTAGAATCTCAGTAAGCCGTAATATTCTCCAGTTAAAGTTATGGAGGAAAAAATAGCCATCTTCCAACACCGCAAGCCAGTACACCTAATGATACTACTGAACCTCCAAACCATCCCCCAATACAACAATCCAGTACATCCAGTGGTAAGATGAGAAAATAATCACGAAGTAATGTTTCAAAACGATTCTTTGAACTAATTTCTACCAATTCGTACTTCACTAATACCAATAAAATTGGAAAGATGGCTAACAGACGATTATATATCATGCCAAATACTGGATTGACAACAAAAAGTCTGCGGAAAGAAACTTCAAAGTTCCAAGCTGATGGAGTACAGAAGATTTGCTCTTCATCATATTGCCATCTGCAGCGTTGCTTATGTTTACGACAGTGACGATTCCATGATTGACATTGAAAAAGAATATATTGAGTGCCTGAACTGCATGAAAATACAATGTCTATAGAAGATTTGACAAAATATGACAAATACATAAAATGGTTCGGTGAAATTTGTTCAGCTTATTTAGATAAGTGCTCTACACGTGTAAGGGAGGAAAGCAGGTGATTATGTGTAGAAGCTGAAATCAGAGAAATCGTTGTTTTTAATTTACTCTCCCATTGCGTCATGTTTTTTTTAAAGGGGGTGGGGGGCGAGTTCCGTATTGTTACTACATAGTGGTTCAAAATCTAGCCATTGTAGGTTACGTTCTTCCTAAATGATTGAAATTTCATGTCTATTTTTTAAGTAAATAAAACATAAAGAGACAGCTTTTTTCGTTGATTTAAAAGGTGCGCGCCATCTGACCACTTCACCCTATATTTGCAGTATCTGCAATTGTAATGACCTTGTTATACTCCCCATGGTATATTAAGAGTTTCGCGAGGTGCTCGCTAGATGGCTGTACTTTTGTCGCTGCAAAAGCGAAGCGAGCAACTTTTTTTATATTTTATTTAATTGTAAAGTGCAATATTAAATCAATGGCACTAGTTTTAAAGGAGATAAATAGCAATTTCTAATTTAATAGACATTGTCGTCAAATGTAATCAGAGTGGGTTATAGATCAGGTATACCAGATAAATATATGTACTAGGTATGTAAGTAGCACTTGTCAGGTACAAGATGCAGAGGTAATCAAGACGTAATTTTATTATATTTCAACCCTCTATTAAATAAACTTATTTTGTTGTGACATTTCTCCGTCTTCTTTATAGCTAGACGTAGTGGAGGAATTGTCTGCATTGCCCAGGCTGTTGAAAAGCGCCGCAGCAATTGTGGACGAATTTCTCTACAACTTTCCTTTGTGTCCCCACTACGGTGTAGCTTTGGGGCACTTTATTAGGTATAGGTTGCTGTCAAAGGCATCGTGCTTCGAACCTGCAAGAGCAACCCTGAGAAAATAATGTAATGGGATTTCTTATGATTTGACCGCACAGCTGCAACGTTTTATATACACATTATTATTAGTCACGGTTGCAGATTCTTTGGTACAAAAGGACCCATTACACAATATCTAAATTATTTTGTTCTGTAGGCCTAGGTTCTGATACTCAGGAGATTTGAGCATTTCTGTTTTCCTTAATTAGACGTGGAAGGTTTGCTGACTTCAATAATTATTACCTTACAATGAGAACCGGTATAACAGTATTTTCGTATCTGAAGTTTCCATTGTTTCTAATTCTGGAATTTTAAAATATTCTGGTATTTATAAATATTGAACAGAACAGTTATTAACAAGTACGCAAAATAAGAGCACATTAGAAGTTTCATGCAAAAATCTAAAAACATCATGCGCGCGTGCTGGTAGTTTTAAATAATAGGAATACGATAAGAAAATGCATAACTTGTTTAGGTATGAAAACCCAAAGTGTTTTGTTCTTTCCGTGTTTTGCAATCTTAAGTTCTGGTTAAGTAATTCAGAAGCAATGAGTTTTTAATGACAACCACAAGACTAATTACAGTGCTCTGTAACTGAGATTCGCTATCTTCTCCTCATATTACTTCGCAAGTCCAGCATTAGTATGCGCGTGGCCTGGAGCTAACACTCCCTGTTACACAATTTTAATCTTAACATTAATTTAGATTCAACTTTATAGCCAAGTAGTAGGTTTAGATTTTGTTGCCACCGTCTGCTGCGATGATCATCAAACAGGTCACGCGGTGCATCACAGCCTCTCAGAGAAACAAGAGCTCATGAGGTTGATAAATTACCACTGTTTACACATTTGAATTTGTCCGTGCATAAAGCAGTGATCTTTTTGTGCCTTAAGTACAATACCACAGTAGAAGATATTTTACTTCCTTTTAAAGTGTTTCATTCCGATCTATATACGGTATATATTTATGACGGAACATAATGTGGATATGCTGAAGACGAACGGGCACAGAGAATTTAATGCCAGCCCAATTTTCGTAAAATTTCACGTAAAGGTTGTTCCTAGTGTACTGAATTTAATTTTGATGTTAAAACATATCCGAAACCCAAGACAGCGGATATTCATGTTCAACTTTCATACCTAGGAATTCCGAAGGACCCTAAGTGAATTCCGAATTCCAAGATGGCGGCTACTCAGTGCAAACTCGCAGATACTTTAAAGAAATAATTCTTAAGAATTGTTGGCATTACGCAGTTTCTTACATTGTAGTTGAAGATGCTAATAATGGATATTCTGCCCGGAGGGAGGACTATGACCCAAAGGTCCATCGGCAACGTGAACCGATGATGATTTGTCATTCCCTACAATTTAAAGTGGGCTCCAAATCACCTGTGTTCCCGTTGAGTATCGTACCCGGCACCCCTTAATTATGAGGCAGAGAGCCTACACTGACTATTTATTTAATCATGCTGAAAGTGAATTGTTTAGAAATGAAGGGATATCAAATGCGTAATTAAAAATACAATTTTATGTATGCAAGGAATCGTGAAAATAAAATAACTTAATGCGAAAGATACACCATCACCTTTTGCCACTTGTTTCATTTTATTAACGTTGTAGGAATATAAACAGAACACACCCTCAACGGTTGTTATCCAGTTAGTCATTCAATGAAGGACCACATAAGAAATACTGGTTAATAGACAGTATTTATTTTTTCGAAGAAGATATAGCAACGTACCAGCAGCCTCATTCACTCAGCCCAACAACTCTTATTGGATTTCAAAAGTAAATATTTTCTAAAGTTGTCCTTGAGGACAAAGACCAAAGATATCTAAAGTCCAAAAAATGTAATTAAATTGTTTGCAGAGAACAAAGATGCCTGAAGTTCTAAAATAAAATTTACCGAATGCCTGAAGTCTCAAGTTAGTAAAAAATACAATTAAATTTGATGCCAAAGAAAAGAAAAGGGAACGAAAGTTTCTTTCGCATTTCTTTAGGAAAAGAACGAAGCTCCTACTTTATTTCGCTAGAAAATAAAGGAACGTGTCCCACTGTTCCGTTTCTTTAAAAGGAACGAGTTTCACGGTTCCTTTTATCTAAAAGGACTATTAAAAAAAATATGTTCCATCTACCGTGTTTTCTGTTGCATGTGGCGCATATCTATTAGCAAATTTCCTCGCTTTTCTACCATTTTCGTCGATTATTTGCACATGGCTTCAGATACAAAGAGGCAATATTTTCACGGCTAATACTTTCTCCCGAAAAAGCTCTGGACTACCCTCGACATAAAATTGTTGGTAGGTTCCTGGTTAAGATTAACTTCAGGGCTTGTAGGAGTTTCATAAACAGCACATTCATACCCCTCAAGATGTTTTTGCTGCTTATCAACAAGTAGTCAACAGAAGCCTTAAAGAAAGCTGTGAAAGCTGTTTTTAGGATTGATTTCGGAGAATGCACCTTTCTAAATATGCAAGGTACATAGTTGAACAGAATTAACAGATACTTGCAAAAGACTCTTGGTCAATGCTGAAAACCAGGAAATTTAAATAACTCTCGTATTCTACACACTGTGAGTCCAGAGGCGGCGTTAGGTGAGCGCGGGGCCTAGGGCAATAATGACCCCGCGGGGCCAAAGTACAAGTAAAAATCGCTGAGCGCCAAAATGTTACATCTAAACCCGATAAAGCAGTAAGCAACTTCCCCCTAAATGCTTCCTCTCACTTCTTCCTTTCATTCCTAACCCTAAATTTATTACTAAATATTCTCTTTTTTAATGAACAACGGTTTCTTATGAAGAAAAAAAAAATCCGACATAATTTATTTAAAGAAAGTACAATATTATATTTTAAAAACTGCATTGCTAATTACAAGTGCTTCTTTATTAATTTTCATTTCACATTACATTTCGCATGGAAACTATAGAAACTAGTTTATTTGTAAACTTTTTTTTACAAATCAATTTTTATATCATTGAGTAAGAAAAATATCAACTCGGAACGCGGGGCCTCCCTAAGCGCGGGGTCTGGGGCGGTTGTCCCAGTTGCCACCCCCAAACGCCGCCTCTGACTGTGACAACATAATATGTATAAAGTACCTTAATAGAGTATATGAAATTACGTTTGTAATATATTCTGGACTATTATAATAAATTTTTCAAGTACGAAATAGAGGATTTTAGGGTAGAGATCGTCACGTCACAAACTTTATTTCTGATGTAGAAAGTTAGCAGCTCTTGCTTTATTTAAAGTACTGTCCCGGCATTGCCCTTGCCCATCTCAGTCATGATTTCCGGTTCGATTTTCGGATTGGAACTCAGATCTTCCTTCTTGCAATTAGAAGAATCTTCCGCTAAGCCCCCTCTCATTTTGCTAAACATCATTAACACTGGCTCTGGCAAAAGATCTTAAAAATCGGAAATGGACAACGTTGTCCAATAGAAGAGTAGTTAATGGATATATATCGAATACCGAACATTACACATCGAAAAATCGGAATATGGTACACATTCATAATCATATATATATAATATATAAAATCATTGGAAATCGAACATCGATCTTATGAAATATTGTTCGGTATATTTATTTTTCTTGATATAGGTAATTAGATACTTAATGGCTCCATCGATTGATAATATCGTAAAGCCGGGAGAGTTTGCCCGGTAGGAGAGATTGCGCAGGTCCTGGAAAGACGGGAAGGAATTGGACTGATGCGTTGCGAGTGAAAGACAAGTGAATATCGTACGTTACTGACAGACCTGTTAGTTAAATTCCTTTTCCTATAGAAAGTTTTTGCTGAAAGTTATCATTATTTGATTGCGTCAACGATATAAGCGAAGTGCTTGAATTTTCATAACGTTGAGTTGAGTATATTTTCATAGTAAATGTTTTACTGTAAAATTACAGATGAAGGAGTATCTGAGCTAGTTCGTTGTCATAAATAGTGTTGTACGTAGAGCTTTAATTCTTGACATTTCCACCCCAGCCATGTGGTGCGCAATCTCTCCTCCCAAATGAGGATAGTTGGCGTGAGCATCAAGTAGGACTGTAGGAGAGATCGCGCAGTACATGAATTTAATATAGTGAGAGGACAGATTGAGTATACACGTAAGGTAAGCTAATTATAAATCAGGGCCAGATTTCTGTCATTTGTGGTCCTGGTCCACTACTTGACGGAGGAATGTATTGTGTGAAAAGTGTATGATTTTGTACTGAGTGTTTATTAAATTATTGTTTCGAAAAACGTTAACTGACAAATACTAAGATTAACAAATGCAGCATTCACTAGGAATCTTCAGGCTTCTTTAGCTCATCACTTTTTAAAAATACAATCTATGATATTTTGGACAAGAACAAGTAATTTGTTTCTATTTGTTTCCTACCATGGAATGCTATCTTAATCTCATGCGCAGTCTCTCCTTCCCATGTGCGCAATCTTACCTACCCTAGTAGTAGAGTTTGCGCAAATTAAGGATTTTACAAAAATCATTCTTATTAAGCATACAATGATTTATATCAAAGATTAATAGAATGTAATTGTGTATCAAATACTAAAGAATATATTTTTAGTCGTTTCCATCAAAAATAGAATTTTAGTGCATTTTTTTTTGAATTGTGCGCAATCTTTCCCGGCTTTACCATATGTTTAAAAAATTGCAGTCCTTCCGCCCATATCACGCTATAATGATCATATCCTCAGCTTCCATTATTATCATTACTGAACACACTGTAGGCTACATTGTAAATTATTAATGTAATATCACGACCTCTGAGACTAATGTACTTTTCTCTTCTTTTTAATTAAGAAAATTACACGTGAATAAACTGGAATTGAGTACATTCTCCCTTGCCCTTCTCCCATTCATCTTCTATTATCGTTTCACTTGCACTTTCTGAAAATCTAATCCAAAATAGGTCAAGGAAGGCGAGCGAGCGAACAGCCTGCTTGCAGCCATCCCGCCAGTCGAGCTGCTGACTCACGGTGTGAATGGACCCTCACATCTAATTGTGCAGCCACGGGTCTTATTTATGACTCTCCATGGAACACCTCACTTCATCTTCCTAGTCAGAGTTGCAAATCCCTCTTCGCTGTCACTAACTTGGATATGGTTAACAGGGATTAGGAGTGACAATATCGGGATATGTCCTTATCCGATTATTCGGATTATCTAAATTATTTGCGGATAATTATTCGATACAGGGTAATCTGAAAAGTATCTGGATCATGCAAATCAAAAAACTGGAGTCCTGCTCACATCGGCCATCCTGCCTAAGGTTTTCCCGATCTTCAGTGCTACCAAGACGAATGAAGGGAGCATACCTAGAATATCCTAGCTACTACGTTCCCATTCCTTCTCGAACGAAGACGTAACGGCTTGTAGCCTGAAAGCGCTACTCAGAAATGTACAATTTTCTTTCTGGAGAGAGTATTAAAATCAGCTTGCAATTGAGAGATTTATTAGTTGAAAAGGAAATAAGAAAACCTGAAAACTATACAGCTATGGGCAGAAAAGCAAATGTATTCTTCTGTCCATTTTGCTTTTAACTCAATTACACTTTGCTTGGTAGAATAAATAAAAAGTAAGATAGTTGTTCTGGTCTGACCGTAATTGAAAGCTCCATTCCGCCTTTTGCCTGTTCTGACTAAGGAGAAACCACGGCAGTCTTGTCAGAGGGGATGGTACCTAGCAGAGCTTAAACGGGACTCACCCAAGTCAAATCAAGGCCACGGAATAAATTGAGTCAAGACTAGATCATAGGGTCAAGGGCTATTTGGGTCAATACCAGGTAAGTCGGGTCAAGTTTAGGACCAGGGTCAGTTCGGGTCACCAAAAGTGACCTGATTTTATCTCTCGTACGACCCCACGACAACTTAAGATCATATTTTCAAATTTTTAAATTGAAAATAACTAAATAATAAACTTAACATTTGAAATCTCAGTATGTCTTGTTTTACCTCTTTGGCTATCGGAAAAAATCAGTGACTGAGGTTGAAATCTGTCATATCATCCAAGCATTCGCCAGATTTGACTGAGGGAATTACAGTGAAATATAAAACGCAATATTTGAAGCACAGGGTTTCTCTGCTACGAGATGAACAAGCTCCTACTAGGCCATAGCACTTAGTACTCACCGATCTTTGTAATATGGAAACGTAATGTCCTACATATAAAGCTATTTGAAGTAACTTCATACGGTTACAATGTGCTTGGCACGAGGGTAAGTAAGAAATAATCCGCACTTTTTTTTTATTAATTTTCTGAAATTGGACTGTACTGCTTTTTCTAAACAAGTATTGTGGCCACAGTGTCCAAGATTCGGCCTTGTTTAGTAATTTCTCTTGTAATTTTCACAGCAAATACGGCCGCCCTGCTTTTTGCGTGCACCAAAGAAGAGCAGCGAAAAATACGCCGCTTTTTAATGAGCTGAAGCTGCACACAAAGGCTGAAAGATATAAGAAACGCTTATCTCGATATAGACACAATAATTTACTACGACCGAATATTTACAAATGGATTAAAATGTTTACAAAGAGTAGAACAAGCTTTCAGTAAGAACTAACATGGGCAAGACGCGATATTTTTTTTTTTTGTAGCAAACTAAAAACCAAAGAGTGGATGTTGAAAAATGATATGTCTCTAAACTCACTTTGTAAATAAAATAAATTTTGTAGAACAGTACGGATCCTTGAAATCTTATTTAGAAGGGATTTGTTCGCTCGAGCAACACCTATTAAATCAGTGCATAGTGGTGTACACTTTTCGACTTGCGTTCAAGTCTCTAATGCAACTGCGCCTCATCTGTTGGACCGGTCGGTACAGTTGCAAACACTGTAAAATAATGGTGGTACTTTCTGCCGTTGCTTCTCAACGAGTGTAGGTGAATGCAAACAATCGGCACTGTATATGTGAGGAAAGAGACTGCAAATGGCGCCGCGTCTTTGCAGGCGGAAACTACTAAGACCCCTTTTATGCAAGGCGTTTGTGGCACACGCAACAAGAAGCAAGTCTGCGGCACGTTTTTTTTTTATTACCTTCTTATGCACCTACTGCGTGTATGAGGGCAAAAGAAAGTGTAGGTGAGCAGTTTTGCAAGTACATTTTTGCATGCGGTAATCACTTGGAGCAAAACCTCTGAACAACTGTGCTCAAAACGCCTGGCAACACTTCGGCTGAAAAATACAAACTCAATGTTTAAATAAACATACCACTCGAAACGGGTTTTTGCTGATCACTTTCTCTGGAACATGACTGCATACTTTTCAGCAGAAAACGTCGACGTAAGTGCATAAAAGCACTCATTTATCTTCGTTGTTTTACAGAACAGGCTGTTTTTGCAGCCTTCTTCAGGCTCCGCAAAAACGCCGTACATAAAATGGGGGTCTAACATCTACCCGTTCAATCGAAAACAACATTTGAGGGCAAGGATATGCATTGTGACGTCACATCCGTTTACATTGATTGTTCTTCACTCTACTCCTTTCAGCGATACGTTACAGTTTCCATTTTGTAACACTGACTTCAGTCGATTTCCCCTTTCGCTTTTCGTATTTCTGCACGGAAACGAAAGTCCTGGCTCTTAATCCGATCGAGATATGCCACCCTCTGCTTCTCTCTCTCTCTCTCTCTCTCTCTCTCTTTCTTTCTTTCTTTCTCTCAAGCAGGCCATTCAAACATTCCTTTCTTTCAAATCCTATTTCCAACCATTGTTTTTTGTCATGACGTTTGCAATTTTTTTTATTTCTGCAAACAACTTAGAGAATTGAACGTTTCTCTCGTCTTCGGCGTTTAATCTTCTGATTCTGAAGACAGGAATATCGCAAACGCGGCGGGAACAAAATGTTAATAATACAAATACATTTCTTAAAACTTTTTTTTGTCTTTACTTGCTACTCGTTTACAACAAATAACACAAAAACTGACAAAGAGGATGCTTACATTGTTGATTTTCTGTTGAAAGCACGCCTGATCGATAGAATTGAAAAACGTAGGATGAGAATTTAGTAACTGAGAATTGAAAACTTGAGAGTCAGCTTTCGATTTTCTTAAATATTCACATAGCTTGTTTGATAGATCGAAAATATAATCCTTAGTTTGCTTTAAATTATAGAAAAATACTGTTACACAAAAGTGTTAAATTTAGCTCGCGAGTTTCACGCGTGCGAGAACCAACTTTGTTCTTATTTGCCATCACCGTCTCAATGCGAGGGGAGGTTGGAAATCTCTCGTGAGGGAGAGGTTGAGTCTGCCCCCATCCTAGTTATTTTTATATTATTGCAGAAATACATTGTCTTGAATTCGAAGTGTACGGATGCTGATTGCTAGTAATGGCGAGATCATAGGTTTTAAAAGATATCAAGGCGAATAATCATGTCAGAAAATTTAGTAATACCGTACATAATAATGGATTCGAGAAGTGGTTGACATTAGCTGTGTGGGATCCATGTATTTTTTAGGGGAAACAAAGAGATGAAAAAATCACGTACGATTTTTAAAAAAATAATTTTTGTTGTTTTTTATTTAAATCAAATTATTTTATTTATATAACTTGTGACACTCAAACAACTTCCAAGTTAATTTCTTCAAAAATACCTTAACCAATAAGCAATAAAGTAAATATTTACAGATATGCGGTGTATTTTACGCTTTGCTAGGGAAGATAGTCATTACAACAACTTGTAATAAATTTGGAAAGGAAGGACGACATGACGTTTCTGGCTGATAGTACATTGTACACAGGAATGGTGTACTGTACTATTTAACATGTACGAAACTTCTACGTTACTTTCGTCAATAAACGAGGAATGAAGTGGTTTCCGAGGGCTATACACCCCAAGTTCAATAAAGAAACGGTTTAAAATGTTTCTACGTATCAACTTTCCTTCTAAAATGACGTGTACTATCTTAATTTGTTCCTAAGTAATTGTAGATTCTATATAATAGCAATGGCCTTTTTTCTCCAGGCTACATATCCTAAACGAAGTTTTCTAGGATTTAAGTTGGCCATAAAATATAAGAGCTATTTTGAGACTGCGGTTTCTCAGTGGTAGAGCGCTCACCACGAGTTAGTGTGGATCCGGGTGCGATCTTCGCTCATACCAAGTGAGTTCTGTGATGAACAAACACCGTGTGCGTGCCTTCTATCGGAGTTCTCCCGTTTCTTCCCTTTTTCTTCATTGCACCAATTCTCCCATCATCATCCATCCATCCGGCCTGAGTCAAAGTTGTCTAAAGGTCTAAAATAAAATTCAATTCAGTGAGAGATATTTAATATAGTCAAATCAATAGTGGATATTCAGCTTTTCATTTGATTCTTCAGCATACACATACCTATACTTAATACGTTCATTAAACATAAATTGTTTCTGAGGAATTTATAAAGAAATTAAATAGTCTGATACAAATTCATTTTGCGTATTGCCACAAAATAACGTTTTTTTTTATTTTCTAAATAAAATAGGAATCTTTCGTTTTCTGTGTTCGTTTTCATACGAATTACCAAAATAAAAACATTTATAGTGCAAACTGTACACTTATAATTGGGCTCCTACATTCTTTCCAAATGTTTGCGTGTAATATAAAATGAGTAAATGAAATAGTTCGTTAAAATTGTCAACCCATCACTTTAGTTTGAGTTTACATCACTAATTTTTCTTCTCCTGACATCCTAAAAGGTGAATTTCAAGCTTACATAATTATGATTCGAACCACAGAATGATTAAAAATTCTGCACTTTATTTCTACTTTTTGTTTAAAAAATATTTCTGATTTAAATTGTGGATTAATAAAAATATCCGAATTAAATCAGTCAACCTTGGATACAAGTGGCGTCTGAAAATTAAACGAAACAATCGTATTTTTCTTTTATATATAACACGAAATATTAATAATTTATGTTACATTAGTTTCGAATAAAATAGTGTTTAATGATACTGTAACTTATTACTAAATACTGTAGGTTGTATCTTATTAATAAATAAAATAAAACAAGTGATTACGTATATACGAACATTTTAAGTGCCATTTTTCATTTATCTCTCCCTTTTCTTGTTCCTCTTTTCAAATCTTTCAACAGGATGGCCGCAGCTCAATTGGTATACGTTAAGCTCGCATGCGATAGGTCCCAGGTTCAATAACAACGGCGGACCATCCAAACTGAGGTTTTTCCAGGGTTTTTCCTATCACCAGACAAATGCCGAGATGATACACACTAAATTAGAATGAGCGGAATACTTCATATTCTGAGAGGGGAAAAAAGTGGCCAATCTTTCAGAGTAAATTTCCATCGGAGAAAAGATATCTCCACTCGAAAAATCTCTTCGATGGTAAGGTAATCCTTTTTAGATTAGTTTCCATCTATTGAGATGAGTAGGCCTATTAATTTTTTGAACACGAAAGCAACATAATAAAAATATTAAAACGTAAAGAGAAGCAAAATGAAGCATTAATTCATAAGTAGTAAGAAAAAAAGTCACGCTCTTATGAGGGTAAGAAAGAAATAGAAAACTTGGCCTCAGTGAGAATTGAACCGGAACCTACCGGTCAGCGATCCTACGCTAGCCGGACAACTGCTGGAGAACGCCGTTGAGAGAGAGTCTTTCGTCGCATCAGGTACTTGAGAGGAACATTCAAAGATTTCTTGTAATATATTTCTTATCCTGACATCTTCTGTCATATTGTTGTCAATGAGAAAAGTTTTTAGATCTTATGTTGTCATTTTTAACTAAGTGCGATTAATTTCAGAGTAAGGTTTCGTCCTTCGATAACATTGGCGGTAACAAAAATGACCGATAACGAACTTAACTAGAACCCATGATACATAGTAAACTACATTAAAAATATGAGAAATCGCCATTGCAAATTTGGAGGATAAATTGCATCCGTAAAGCATCGATATTGCATCTGAAAATGATCACATTTTATATCCAAAGCAGAGCAGCGTGAGAAATAGATGCCTAAAGGCCATAAATAAATTTTAAAAATTCGAATCGTCCTGTCGTTTCTTTTTATTTCTCCGTCACTACGGTGACTTTATGATTTAACCTTGTTCTTGTAAACTGCTAAATATAACTAAAATCTTCTCAATAGATCCATAAATCTAGGAACGATAGATAGCTTTAAAGTAAAGAAAAATTTCCTGGAAGCTCTTCATCGTCGCTGAACTAACATGGTAACAAGGCAAATTCTCGTGAGAGCCTTTAGCACACTTGAAAGGCACTTAAACGCTGATTTCTTTTTTTTTTATCTGCTTCGTGTTTTAAAAGGTGAAAAGGATGCTTATAATCACACGCCCTCTTGGGTATACTCCTCTTCTATCATCAAGGAGGGTGCACTGACGTCAATTCCCAGAGAGTAAGAACAGGAAGACATAAAGAAAAAGAGAATTATTAACCTGTTATAACGCCATTAAACACAATGATGCTATAAAGTCACGCTGCGTAATTTTTTTCGTCACTCAATGCCAGTTCTCTCTACTTGTAGTTTCAAACCGTTTTACTGCAAGTTGACATTCCAAGGACATTGTTTCACACACGCACAAGAAAGAAAATGCACATTCTCAGAAAAGAATGAAAACAAATTTTGCAAACACCATATTGGTTGACTAACTGTCTTCTATGTTCTTGGTACTTTTTCACTCTTTGGATGATTTTGAGGACACAGCCGCTATTTGACACAAGCGTAAATAAACAAACTCTCTTCTATGAACATATATACACAGATATATTCATAACTTTACACACGCCTACAAAGCATGGTTCATGTCGGAATTGGCCGCAACATCCATTACTACTCGCCATGTTTATTTTACATTTCAGCACAGATTTTCCTCATGGTTGAATTGATATTAAACGCCCTAAATAAACGAGCTTCAAAAGATGGGTCTTAATGGATTCTGAATCACTACGTTCAATGAATACCCAAGCTCATAGGCGTCGTTCGCTTTTAAATCGTTGGGATTTATGAAATCATGTTATTCATATCAAAATTCAAAATAACATAATTCAATAGAATAGATTCAATTAACTTACCGAAAGATCAAACGACAGTCAGCTCGAAGTTATCAATCTCATTTCCCAGTGACCACTACCAAACTGTGTCCTTCTTTCATTTTTCGAAACGAAAATCGCAGCAACTTTTTTGTTGTTAACACTATCTAAAAGGTCTTGATGAGTGTAACAAACTCCTACATGATTCAGTCTCTTCTGTGCCATGGTAGAACGCAAATACATTTTCAAGCGGTGAAGAGCATTGAAACTTCTTTCTGCTTCACAGCTTGAATTTGGTAAAACCAACAGCAGTCGAAGAAGCGTACCCACATTTGAGACTAAAAATCTTTCTTCAACGCTCATTTCACAGAAAGCAGTCACTGTGTCCTTAATACTAGCAATCTTTTTATCCTTCAGGAACAATATCAACTCTGAATCTAAAGATGTGATGTGTCAATTTCTTGATATAACTTCATATCTCCACACTTCTCTCCCGTTAGCAACATATTTTCCATCAATAGAGCTTGCTTGGTTCCTGGTTGGTCGAATTTATTCTTTAATCCCAAAAGAGCTGAGTCAATCATTTCGTAGTATTCTCTTCTGTAGTGGTCTTCGGCAGATTGATATTAATGAACAGGTAGAGGTTCTGTAAGTCTTTTCGGCTGTTGCTTCAGTCTCGAAAGGGTTACTGGAAGAAGATTTTCCGGGCAATTTCATTTTTTTGGCAATTCGCAAATAGCACAGAAAATTTTTCTTCAGAACACAAGTCACTGATGTCACTTGAGATCAATTCCATACATTTGAGAAGTCCTGACAGGTTAACAGTCCTTCCTTGAATTGTTTTATTAAGCAATTCAAGACAGGATAGCAATTAGCTATAATGGAGCCAAGATAAGTGACTCCATTTTCTGACATTCTGAATCAACCCACTAACTTTCTCGTATTTATCTTTAACCAGTTTCTCCAGAATTTGCAGTATGATTTCATATTTGTTTAAAACTTCCTCAGTATGGGATTTTCTATACAGAAACTGAGTTGGACACAGAGGACGTATCTTCGAAATTTTGAAATTCAACAATTTATTTGGCTTTACCGGTAAAATGCGGGTAAGTTCGCAACCTTAGACATGACACAGAAAATTATGCGGGGACACGTCCCCCCTCTAACGACGCCAGTGCCCAAAGCATATGTTTCCAAGTGTGCTAACCTCTAGGCCAACATGGTAAACACATAAGTATCTTTTAGAATAAGCATATCTTGTGACGTTTTCAGTAACTAATTAAGAGGAAAAGGAACAGACACATTAGAATCACTTCTGCCATCCTCATATTTATATATGTCGGTTGCTAGGCAACATCATTGGTAAACAGTTTCTCGTTTCTGGGCAACTCACTGTGCACTAACAAACTATTTCGGCGTTATCAACCCTATTTTCTATTCGTTTTCTGTATATCATAAATGGTATTACTGCTCCAAATATTTCATGTTCATTGCTCAAAAGTTTGTGCTGAAGGGACAACTATAGCCTAGAACCTCTCGTATTTGAAGAACGAGTACCTCAGAAGAAACTCTTTCGCAGCGGGGATTGGGGAAGGTAGTGGACAGTGTCTCAGTCAAGGTATAAGTGTGTTTGATTGATTAAATTTTTAGCGTCCTAAACGAGCTGGTGAGCTGCTAAGGACGGGACCTGCAGATTTTGGTAAAGCAAACCACTGCGTTCAATGGACTCCGATGGGAATTGACCTCGTGACCACACGCACAGAAAGCTAGGTGCATCAGTGTGGTATTTATTTATACCTAGTAAAAGTTACGAAAACCATGGGAAAGTTACGTCAGCATAGGCAACAGCAGGACTCGAACTTCTGTGCCTCCACTGCCAATCTCAAGTCGTGGCATCATTACACCACGGGATCTGGGTGTTTTTCTTAGTATCTCCTAGTACCCCGTGCTTCCCTTATTTCCTGTTACACTTGTTTGTCCTTCTCTGAATTTAACCCTTTATTTCGGTTAAACAAGTTTTCACTTTGTTTATTAATTATTCGATTTCTAGAAGAACCATATTAATTGCTGTGAGCTTGATTCCAAATATAATTGCTGAAAGCAAAGTCTATCAACAGAAAGTATAATTGCTAATAAGTAAAACTGTGCTCACTTGAAGTTCAGTTCATTTACGTAAGTGGTCACCTTTAATACGTTATTTTACCAGATCCCCTTTAAGACCAAGCTCTTTCCCATGGTGATGTCCTTTTCTTTCTCGGGTGAAAGGCAAGCAACTAACAGCTTTACCGCTTAATCTAAATTATCTGTTTTGCCAGGATCTTCCATTTCTTTCTGTCTTTTTCTGATTGCTTTCTTTCCTTCTTTTCTCTTTCAAAAATCAGTTTTTCACTTTCGTTTTCCACTTCATTCTTCATCATTTTCTTTGATTTTAAAGAACTTTCAATTTTCCCTGTCCATATTCATGAAAACGAAACTTGAATTCTTCTACGTGAAAAGTGGTCTTTTAAAGGACAGAGTTTATCTGGTCATATGACAGCATCAAGTTAAATTTACTAAGGAAATACACAAGGATATGAACCTCATACTGGGTTCATGTTCCATAAACCGTCCACGCACCCGAATGTTATAAATGTCGATTTGTTGACATTTTATTTTCTAAGCATCATGTTAACTTATATATGATGGCCAACATAAACTCAGGCAGTGTGGTCTACTGGCTACGGTCACGGACTTTGGAGGCACGAAAGTTTGAGCTCTGATGCCAATTATACTGAATGAAGGGTTCCAAAGTTCTCCTACTTGCCAACGGATGTCGATGTTTTCTCTAGAATGAAATTAAATGGATTATTTTATCATCGCTAGCTGCGGGATTATAGATCTTCGTGTAATGTTTTCAATACGTTATCATAGCTTTCAAGGTAGTAAGTGTAAGTTACACTTACTAAATCTTACAGACGTGTTTCAAAGTTTTGGGAAATTTGCAATTGTGTATAACTTGGTTATTATTTGAGTTTTACTGATATGGTTAGTGTGATTACTGTATTGTTTTAAGATTTAGTGTGATTCCAATTAAGCCACATCTAATTAAGTACTTTACATAGATTAATCTATTCTAACCTAACATACTATAATCAACCCACAAAGAAACTTTGTACAAAATATAATATTGTAAAATTTAAATATGCATGTCCAGGATAAATCCTTACATTACTGAAACAATTCACATGACACTATAAGCAAATATTGCATTAATGAAAGTACCTCATACATTTCGGGATATGTGTTCCGTTGCCAATGACGTACTGAAGAAACAATCACACATAACAGAACACGATGTAGAATTGATGTTTTAAAATGGCTGACGTTGTCAGATTTTTAAAGGCACAACCATGGATTAAGAAGTTAATTCTTTTCCTCTCTGGTAGGATGACACAAGAAAGAAGGTTATGTTTTCTGTTCAAAACAAAATATTTATCCAGACTGTCTCCTCAGGAACGATTCCAGGTGTTTCGTGAGGGGGACTTAGCCTGAGGAATAGACAACAGACCTTTTCGATATTTCCATACTAAATGTATTTTTAAGTATAAATTTATAATATGCCCCGATATTGCTAAGTTTTATAATAGAATACCCAACTAGGAAGGTAGCTTGGGCCGGCGATGGTTGGTAGTTGGCCAGACGGTTAGACCATGGTGGGGCAGCACCATTGTTGTAGAACGTTTTTTTGACCGCTCGACCTTCCTTCTGTCAACCAAAGCATCCCCAACATTGGCCCAACAAAAGTCGAAATTCAATGACCATTAAAAATGTTGAAATGAAAAACAAGCAAAAGGGAGCATTTATTCGTAAATACTAAGAATAAAAAATGATATTCTTATAAAAAAATTAAGAACAAACCCGGATTCGAACCCGTGTCACTTGGTTAGTAGTCCAACTCTGGACCTCTGAGCGACGGGAACACCTGAGAAAACACGCTTTTGAAAGAGTATTAGTTTGCTAAGTACTGTAAGTTTCGTAAAATAAATTACGTACTTTCACGTGTTAGTTTGGAGTGTTAGTTCCGTAAAATTATTTCGTTATGATAAATTTAAAGCAAAATTATTTGAAATACATCTAAATCCACTTGTTGATCTCACATCGTCCACCCAACATAGGGTTTTGGTTGGCAAATATTAAAAATTTTACCTATTGAAATCACAGTTGGCTTAACGTTGTGTTACTGTAGGCGGTACTACCAAATAATTAGTCAGTGATGTCAAGCATATCCTGCAGTTGGCTCAACACAACAGACATTGCTACTAGGGTATGAACACGAGATATTCAAACTAGGATATTTCTAGATAAATTAGATTTGTCCGCATACAAATCGTAGCTTCCCTTGAGGTAAATTTTTGAAATAATGTTATACCCTTGAGGAAGGGGCGCAAGCTGGATCCGCCACTTGTTTGACCTTTTGGTTTCGGAGGGAAGGGAGTTCTTGATAACTGTTCAACAGTGCTGACTGAAACAAATGCTTCGAAGAAAATAAGGAAGAAATTAGATTTTCTGCATTGTTTGTATGTGCAGAGCCAAGAGAACTAAGCTCGAACCTCAGTTTGTGATGTGATTAACTCAGAAAACCTTTGGGTAAAAGTCTTTCTTCTTTTTAAGTGCAGCTACATAAAACATTACTTACTGAATATTAGAGATGTCACTGCAAGAGAAAGATGATGATAGATACACATTGCGGATCACTCTGCAAGTACTCGCGAGCCGCAAGTTTAACCATCCTGTCTAGAATATACCTGTACTTTTGAATTTGAATTTTATTGATAGCCTTTAGGCATCTAAGGTTCAGACCAGGATAGAGGATGGGAAAGGATTCGGGAAGGTGTCGGCCAGGGCCTATGTTGAAGGTGCCATCCCAGCATTTGCCTGGTTTGACTGAGAAAAGATCCTGGAAAAACCTCAGTCAGGATGGTCGGCCGCTGGGATTGAACCCACGACCTCCCGAATGCTATGTCAACGTTCTACCAATGAGCTATGGCGGCTCGGTAATATACCTGTACTGTACTACATGGAATTGTGCTGCGATTGGTCCAGATTCTTGAGGCCAAGATAGATCACATATCTTAATTTCCACGAGGTTCGATCTAGGGGTGTTTCCTATTTGAAATTGAATTTCAAAGTTCTAAATTTTAATAATATCAGTATTTAACGATATATCGAAATATGGAATCGAAGTATCCAAAATGAAGCTCCAATATCGAAACCATGATATTTTTTAAATATTAATTCGATATATCGTAAAATGAAACACCTCTAGTTCGATCTTTCTCGATCGTATATCGCCCCGTTTTACTATACAACCAGAAAAACAAAGTATAAATGTTGGCTGCATACTTTATAAGGATAAATAATTCAATGTTTCCTCAAATTCTCGGAACTCTACACCTAAGTAACTAAATCAAACTAAAATTGTAATATTCCCGAACCTTGGGGCTGGTGTCTTCTGTAAACATAAAACACGTGGTTGGAACTTTGGTTCATTCTTCTTCAAGTGATATACGCAGTACGAACATCGGTTAAGTTTAATATAATTGGCTACTTACGAGTGTACTTACTCTAGTGGCTGTTTGCCACCATGACCAACATTCGTCTCCGAGTAATAAATAGAATATCCTCGTCGCTATCCGGACATTGACACAATTCCATAAGCAAAACGAGTATGAATGTGTTCAATTCTGACACTTCCAAAAAATACCAATCATCAAAATTTTCCACAATATGGACCAAAGCTCGGAAAAGAGTACCATAATATGCATTTTTAAATTTTGCATATATCATGACCTATTCAGTAATCCTTTGTAATATCCTTAATTATTTTCACCATTCTCGTAAATGGTGAGACCCAAAATGATCTTTTTAGGGACGGGCTACTCCTAAAAGCCTTACATTAAATATATATATATACTGTATATAATTGCGCCTGAAAGAATACTAATTTTGCCTAAAACTCTGAATCTCGGAACGAGGGGTAGGGGTTCGGACCTACCCTTAAATATGTCCCTGCTTCGATCGGACATAGTCCGTAAATACAAAACATGCACGTACACTATTCCACTTCTTCCTTCTCTTCCGCCCTGAGCCTTTCAAACTGCCAAAACAAAGTAATCTGTATGATAAGAAAAAACTGCTCTCTTTCTCAGTTCGCCTTCATCTGATTTACTTCACTTCTACGTTACTTTATAATAATAATGATAATTATTATTATTACGTACTTTTCTTTAATTCACAATCGTTAATCGTGTCCTCAAATCTTGCTACGTTAATTTAACTAATTTCACGACATCAATGGCACAGCGACGCAAGTCAGGTGACAATACAATATTCCATTGTTACGTTAACATATTTATAAAAGTATATATATATATATATATATA
>JAGDQP010028954.1:4761-17818 GCA_022664845.1 Lepisma saccharinum
ATGTTTCACATTTATGTTTTCATCAAATTCTTAGTCATGTATATTTTAAAAGTTATGTTTCATAAAAAATAATAGTTTTATACACGGACAATATACTGAAGATACTACAATTTTAAATTTTAATATACTCTAAATGACTTCGGGATTCTTTTAAATGACTTGATATTTGGTTAAAATAAAAATAGTATGTTAACATATATTTGAAAACTTTATATTTAGTGTTTAGGACCTAGTTTCGTAGGTACCATCCTGGGCATTAGCCTTGTGTAAATGAGGTAAAAGTACCGAGAAACCCTCAGTCAGGATAGGCAGTCGCTGGATCGAGCCACGGATCTTATGAAAACAAAGTCAACTCTTTTAGTCTACGGCTGCTAGGTCGTTAATGTTATAAATCTAGAAAGTGATGTCTTCATTGAGAAAACAGAACGATCCCTATACATAAGCACGTACTGAACTGTACTTGTTTACATTTTCGGTCTTATGGATCTGGTAACGTTTGCAAGTAAATAATCAGTTTCTGACATACACGAAGTCCATCGTTACGACACCTATTTCTTTTATTATCGTATCTTGAAGATACTTATGGCATACTTAAAGCAGAAACATGTGAAAGGATGTGCTCGGTGTAAGCCCCACCACACACACACACACAGGTTGCGTTTAGCAGCAAAAACATGAAACAGGGAGGGCGAGCCAAAGTCTACTTCACTTACAAAAAGACATTGGAATGGCGTTGCTCCATGCTGCATGACTTCCCTGCACACTAGCAAGACACAAACGTGATAACTAATTGAAGGGACACACGACCAGAACGGCACGTCTTCCGCGGGGCAACGCACACGGGCTGCGTCTTGTCTGCGAACAATCTGCGGAAAGAAGGCGTTCAAGGACGAATCTCAATTTAAAAGAACTTTCGGAATGGATGCGCACGCACGTGCAATAGTAGTGTACGCGGGAATGCGTGTTTTGAATAAAATAAGAAGCGAAAGTATTGGGGGCATCCAATCTGTGGTTCTGCCAGACCCTCCCCCCCCGTGAGGGTTTATCCCCGAAAATCTCGACAACACCGCCAACTTTAACATTTTATCTGTGAAAAATCGATAGAAACCGTACAAAACTTCTCTTACAGACTCCCAATTTTGACTCTACACACTCCAAACTGAAAATCCTTGTGGAAACCCTTTACAACTTTTTGCGTATTTAACGAGCTGCGAATGGACGAATCCAAAATTTTAAATTACCTCAGAACGTCAGTTCTAAGCTTCGATAAACTGAATCACGCTCTGAAAAATGCGTTGCAGTAAAGGATACAAACTTGAGATTAGCTATATCTCCTTCGGAGATCCTTGCTGTCTGTAACACTCAGGTAAGTAAATTTTTACATGGACATTAATATAGATTCGGGGTTCCCAACTGGCGGATGAATTCGGCCCTCAACTCAGTAGTAAAGCGTTGGCTAAGCAATCGGAAAGTCGTGGGTTCAGTCCCAGAGGTCGACCATCCTGACTGAGGTTTTACTCGGAATGATATCTTCTACTTAGGTCATCTATCCGCTTCCTTTCCCCTTCTTTGAACCTTATATGCCTAAAGGCGATAAAATAAAATTCAAATTCAGCCCTCAATATGTTATTTTGCGGACCACGAGGTTAGTTTTGAAAATAAAGGGAACTTATTGATAGAATGAAGTGTGTGTGTCTATCAGGGTTCCCGACAGGATTTTCAGTTTGCGGGTGGGGTGTAAAGTCAAAATTGTGAGGTTGTAAGTGAAGTTTTGTACAGTTTCTATAGATTTTTCGCAGCAAAAATTTTACAGTTGGGGGTGTTGTTGTTCTTTCGGGGGTAAACACCCACCACAAGGGGGATCTGGCGGAATCACCGTGTGTCTTCGATAATTTTCGAACAACTTAACACTTTATAAGATTTATTTGCGAT
This sequence comes from Lepisma saccharinum, assembly GCA_022664845.1. Lineage (NCBI taxonomy): Eukaryota > Metazoa > Arthropoda > Insecta > Zygentoma > Lepismatidae > Lepisma > Lepisma saccharinum. The sequence continues at coordinate 6,694 of JAGDQP010028954.1, forward strand.
TTGCACAAATTTGTTACTGTAATTAGGCACATATGTAACTTTATTCCAGTCACACAAGAGACCATGCGGTTAATACCTTATAAATGGGGTATGAAGTAAAAAAAAAGAAAATCTTTCACATTAATTTCATCTTCCCTGCGTTTCAAGGATTTGATTTGAAATATATAACATATATTCATTGTTGGTAGTCCCAGGAGAGTTTAACATTTGCTGACAACCCTGCGGATTAAGAGGATTAACACAAACAAATTCAAAACAAGCGGGCATTGGTAGAGATGGCTTAACAATCGGAAGTTCCTGTGAACGATTCCAGCGGCCGATTAAGGTTTTACGTAAATCATACAAGGCAAATGGTATCTACTAACTAGACCCTAGCCGACTACCTTAACGATGTAGATAACCCCTGCTATCTTGGTACGCACTTTCCATTGATTTACATGGGAATTGATTTATTCATTTTATGCCTGTCAGAAATAGAATATTCAAGTTCCGCTTTGACGAATTTATCTTGGTGGTTATTTTAACTCTTGTGTAGTTTTGGTTTGTGAAATTTCTTCATATATGTAAGTATAATGTATTATTAATAGTTTGCTATATAAATCACAATATGTCAAGGGGAAATTACGCTGTTCGTGTGTGAAATATTGCATTTCTACAAAATAGCACGAGTCTAAGAAAACATGACGAGAAATTAGGCGTAAACAGAAGTTAAAAATTACGCTCCTGAGAGATATAAGACGAGTAAAACAATTCCCATATAAATCAATGGAAAGTGCATATCAAGATGGCGGGGATGGTCTACACCGTTAAAACATCATCTCCCTCCATTCCATCCCAGCCTGAGCCTAAGATGTCATAAATAAACATCAATTCAAACAAAATATTTGGTCAAACTTGTTTATTTTTGAGCTTGTAATTCACTACTTAAATTAGAGAAAAATAAAAAAATCTCAATTTTTATAATTGAGTAGGTGAGATTACAAAATTTAAACATATAAATATTGCATCAAATTTTGCATATATTACTTAACAAGAAGAAACATTTACAAGTAACAGTCTGCGTAACGCTCTTTGGATCTTTAGGTAATTATAGCTTTGAGATTGTAGGTTGCTGGTTTCACCGTTAGTTCAACAATTAGTTTAGTTTTGACCATTGACCAACAGAGTTTTTAGTTAGTTTCCGGAAACTAATATCAGGTTGAATCATTTTCTTCTTAATCTTACCCATTCAATTATTAGTTACCAAGCATACCCCGGTCTACCCTATGCAATTTTTTCTAGAATTTAATAATTTCTAGTAAGTTCTCCGCAGTTGGGAAACAATACACAACAAATGTCGTACCATGCATTTTTATCTTTCTCCTGTCCTTGTATTTTGTGTTTGAATATTCCTAATACACGCCCTTTTCTCCATCTAATTAACAACAGTCAAACATAAACCCTGTTTGTATCCATTGCATCGAAAGAGTTTTGATAAATATAAGTCTGCCTCAGTTCCCACTTGCGGAACGGAAGACATGTGGGGCACGGGATCTTATAGGCCATTGAAGTAAATGGAGTGATTCACACATCAACGAAAACTGCGGCCACGGAACGTTTTCGCAAACCTTGCGCATCGCCCTTAGCGTCGCAGAAGCCGTGCGGCTTCCGCAAGTTCTTCACGAACCATTTCACAGCATTGGATTCACACTATAGCGGAGAGTAGACATGCGAAAGTTGTACGGAATGGATATAGAAAAAGTTGATGTTGAATTGTTTTCAATGGAGATTGAGAAAAGAGCGTGTAATACAAAGACAGAAACAAGAAGGATACAATATTTGTCTATTTAAAAATTGGAAACTTTTCTTTCTTAAACTCACCTATTCACTTATAAAAATGGAGGTTCTTTTTATTTTCCTCTATTTTAAGTAGTGAATTGTAAGCTCAAAAATAAGAAAAATAAAGTCTGACCGAATATTAAAATGAATAATTGGAGGTATAAATCGATACTTTGTATTGAAAAATGTTATCCTAGCGGAAAAATTGATAAATCGGCCAGTACAGGTTGTTCGAAGTGGTAGAGTTTGAGTCCAAGAGGGACATAAAAATGTCAGCCTTTGAATAATAAGCTAGGAAAAAATATAAAGCTGAAACAAAATAATAACCATGATTGGTTGGATTGGCAAAAAAAAACATGTTTTTTTTTAAAAAAAAACAACGAAAAAGCCAGTTTCATTTGTTTAATCCAGATTTTTTTGTTTAAGTAGTTTGCTTTATTTATTTATATTACTTATGGATAGAAATAAGTTTGTTTCTCCTTAATGCTCTTCAGCAGCGGGGTTATAAAGGACAGGACCTATAGCTACAGCTCAAAGTGGAATCCGAACCAATACTCGGTTTGCACCTGAGAGAAACTGTCCTCCACATGGACTCGAATCCAGAAGCCCTTGATTACAAATGCGACGAGTCTACCGATTCATTCACGGAGAACACCTGATAGAAATACGTTGTACTGATCTTTCATACTTGTGAATATAATTATTAAGAGTCACTTCAGAAGAACAAAAAGATACACAACTGCACAAGTGAAATCTCTGTACAGAGTTCTACTAACTATCTCTATGGCTTACGGAACTCGCAAGTTCATCAGCGCAGTAACAACATCAAGCTAGTTTTCATCACGAACACCTACTTCTCGAGTTATTCACATTAGTAAAATAAAAGGGCAATTTCAAAAGACTACAGAGTACAAATCTAATTTAGTCCAAGCTGATTCACTGAGTCAGAAATGCATAGACTCAATTTGCATAACAATAAAAGAAGTGAATAAAGATGGTACGAATTATTTGAGTTCACTCTGGCTCTGAACCATCCATACACATACATACAGAAAATACTTTTGATTTCAATAAATTCCTTTCCTGAGTTCTTATGAGAAAAAATCTTGTAAGAATTTCGGTGTATTTTATCAATAATAAACATTATTAGAACAAAAGAATATTTAGAAGTTTTGCTTTGACTGCAATTGCATAATAATAATAATGTAGTCACTGGATGCAGTCGATAAATTTTGCCAACTTCTATCAATATATTTAAACAAAGTTAACTTTGGTTTCTCTATGAAACAGGCATTCAGACAACCCTTGGTTTAAACCAGCCAACCCTGCAGCAAATCCCCTTTCCATATAAACTGTCACTCCTACTTACATTCGAATACCCTTAGAACTTGAAAATGTCCACACTTGTAAGGAATATTCCAAGAGGAAAAATTAATATGGCTGGAATAGTCTACGAATTTCCTTGTTCGTAAATGCACTGTAAAATAATTTTAATACAATGTTTCTTAACATTAATAAAAGGTTTTTATTTGTGCACTAAGAAATAATTTTAATACAAATGAAATATCAACATTATTTCATTTTAAATGAAAATATATCAGTTTGGAAATAGGATCACTGATCTTATTTTAAAACCACAATGTACTCATTTTGAATAAAATAAGAAAGTTAAAATTTCATATCTAAGAAAATTATTTCTTTCTATTACACGAACGTGCGCATCCATTCCAAGAGTTCTTTTAGCTGAGATTCGTCCTTGAACGCCTTTCCGCAGAGTGTTCGCAGACAAGACGCAGCATGTGTGAACTGTCCGTTCGGAAACCGTGAGGCGGCCGCACGTCTTCCTTTCCGCAGATCTGAATCAGGGCTAAGAGTCATGCGGCATTGAGCAACGCCACTTCCACGTTTTTAAATCGAGTAGGACTAGACTCGCTTCCAATAGTGTACTGCATGCCATGCTGCATGACGCAAGGCTTGGAAAGCTCTTAGACCTGAGTTTACAAGTACACTCAGACGGGCCAATTATGGTTGAAAAGAATGGCATTTCTCCTACAGAGTTTACAAATAGACCATTAGATATGTTTCCTTTAATAGGTTCAAGAAACAGTTCAACATACCTGGTATAGTAACAACCTACTGTGACAGAGAAAACAAAAATACAAGATGCTCCGTAAAGGCTATACTATAAATGACATATCCCCTCCACTTCTTGATAAAAACACAAAAATTCAGATTGTAATACCAGTGCATGGTTTCGTACGATGTATTTCACATAACTCTAATATAACCAGTGTAAACAATTGCTTACATTTCGTAAGCAAGTGTCACAAGTGGGAGAAGTTTATTTCAAAGATTACACGCAATAAAAAAACAACACTAATTTTGGAGTATCTTGTGGGAATAATTAGTGGTACTATAGATATCCACTCTGAGCACATAGTATATATCTAAACGTAATAGTTATTATAGAACTAGTACCGTACAAGTGAGCAAACTCATTATTAATATTATCTTGTATTTTTACACGAATACACACTTACTTCTGAAGCTTAGTTATTGTCTGCAATGCATTTTGCTTAACACGTAATATTTTTGTTCAGTTCCTCAAGACATTCAGCAATAGATTGAAGAAGTACAACACATGTTTCAGATCAATCAATACACTACAATATCAATCGAAACTAATTGTTAAAAGTAGTCATTTTATGCTTTTTAACGAAGACAAACAATTTCTTTAAACACGTTCTTTTGCCTTGTTACAACAGAGAAGGAACTTTGGTTTATAACATGCTATAGGGTAACAATAGTAAGGAATTGCAATTAGTCAAACATTAGGCAAAGCAAGAAAAAAAATAACACGTGCAAACATTAATTATTGAGAAAAGCAGCTGAACCCACTGAGGAGAAAATGTTAACACTTGGTGCAACTGGAACATTCAAGACAACCATTTGGAAATTAAATACTCCTATCTTGAGAGATATATCATAGCCTCTTCCGAATACTAAATACATATAACACTTTTCCATTATGAAGACTAATAATAATAATAATAATAATAATAATAATAATAATAATAATAATAATAATAATAATAATAATAATAATAATAATAATAATAATAATAATAATGACCCATGCATTAAACCGTTCCACATTCTCTTTATGACAATATTGTCTTGATGTTTTGCACGTGCCTAATAATCTTGATATTCATTAGAATTATGAACGAAAATATTTTTTTCTATTAGAACCAGATCAATTATTTCTGTGTCAACAAAATTATAAATTCGATATGATGTCCCATTAATAATATTCAATACATTCAGTCAAGATTCTAAACGCTGTTTTGTCCTTTTTGGGTTTCAACATGAAATCTCTTATGTAAAGATCTACTTTCATGATTGACAAATCCCAATCCAAATATTGGACATTCTGTAAATTATTTCTAAATGTAATAAACAGCTACCACAATATAGTTTAAGAGGAAAATAATACTTACTATCCTCATTTTGAAGATAGTACTTTGAAAACTTGTTAATCTACTTTGTGCTTTCACTTGCTGTTAAATGTAAGTCCGTTTGATTAAAACTTTCTTGAAAACTGATGGGATAGAACGACCTGAATCTCAGTTAATAATAATGCCCTTTACCTTATAGGAGATCTTAATTAAGAGATAGCGTGTGTGTTTGAGGTCATGTAATCATGTAAACCCACGTCATCTCCCCAGTGACCATCTACAGAGACAGTAATCTTCCCTTTATACTGTCGATTAGGTAGAAGTATGCGACTTGGAAGAAATTCTTGAAAGGATGAAAACCAGGAATTAATACCTCACACCAGAAGATGAAAGTACTAGAACAACCTTTCTGTGATTATTTCAATAACAACAAAGCCCTTGTACCAAACATGTCATTCAATTATGATAAATTATATATACTGATTATTTTCCCACAGAAACTAATATTGACGATAACTACAAGTTCCTCTTTGATTACACTAAAAAACGTGCGAGATGTCTCAATCTGAATTGCATTGGACAAAACGACCAAAACGTAAAACGTTTCTAATTCACTAATCAATATTGTCCTTTGGGAGAACTCTTAAGAAGTGAGCTCACGTATCAAATTATATGTAGTTATCTACACTGTATGCCTACAACATGTTTTGTTTGTTGATCCTTCAACATTGTGTCATAAGATCTTATTTTGAACAAGGCAGGCCAATGCGCAAGGTGGCAGCACGAGGTTTTCTTTTATAATATTCGGAGTTTCCTTTCTAGTTTTATTCTGTGGTCAGCCTGCGGTCAGACTCACGTACTGACCAACAAGCTCTAAGTAACGATACTGGAGTGATAGGACAGTGTTGTGGAATAGACACCAAAGCAAACATTTAACCTCGATCGTCCACTCCCAGTCTAAACCAATATGAACCAAAGTTTACAATTCTAACTCAGATTTTTACAATTGCTATCAATGTTGTTTATTTGTGTCTTAATGAGTTGAATTATGCACGTACCGGACTGTGCATATAATAGTAAATACTGCAAATAACATTTATGTTTTTTATAAGAATTAAGACACATAAAAACTGGCGGCACAACGATAGAAAGCGTAAAAATATGAATTAGAATTGAAAATATGCTTCATGTTTAGAGTTGAAGCGAACTATCGGTATTAACTGTCCCTTCCGCTCCATGGCTTCATATATTCATCAAATGTTTAATGCCATCCACCAGTCCAGTATCGCTTTTTGATAGAGATCAATGGCAACAACTTGTCGGGAATAGACCCCAAAGTCCTCGATAAACTTTTCCCTCCTTTCTTCTAGACGATCTCAATCCCACGGTAAGTATGTAATTTAGTTAAAGTGCAAAAAACTCAAATAAACAATTGTGATTATTATCATATAAATGATATGGGAGAACAGGAAATGTGAAGTACTTAGTATAATTCATTCTGTTTACGGAAGCAGTAACTACAAATCTGTCAAGAAAAACTTACAAATGTTCACATAAGGTAACATAAAATACTAGGTACTTGTTCTATTAAATTATTATAGCTTGATTTATCTCAACCAACCCTTTTTGTGACATCCCTCGTATTCCCTCTTACCCTTCAAATAAATGATTCTCGTGTGTTCCAATTTGTTTAATCGAAATTGATTTTCAAATAAGTTTAAAGGAAATACTATTCACAAATATCATTATTTTATCTTAGGCTTAATCGAGATTTTATTCGTTTGAAGTTTTCTCTGAAAGTTTCGTACTTTAAGTTTCTCGTTTTCGTTTTCGTTTCAACTACATTTACATTGCTATTTATTTCCTTCGCTTTATTACAGATCATTTCGACCAGACTTCGTTCTTATCCGCCAAAATCTTCGGGACGCTGGAGAAGATAATAAGAACCTGCTGCTGGGTTTCAAGTTCGGAGGAGTTCCTAGCATAAATTCTTTGCATGCAATCTACAATTTTCAGGTAAAGTCTTCTTGTGACCTTGTTTCAATCTCGTTCATATAATCTTAACAGTTAGTTAGAATTACAAATGTTGCAAGATAATCAATTTTCAGATAATAGATATTGAGAAAAGAAAAGTTGAACACGCAAATAGGGATATTATTTCAATTAATATTAATAGTTTGACTTTCAGAGTTAAAATCATGTATAATCTTCGGCGTTAAAGGTTTGTACCGGTTTTTAGAACAGAAGAAAGGATGAAGTTAGTTCCTCGAAGTATATATTTTTGCATTTCGTTATATTTATAAAATAAATAATAAAATCTTTGCTTTCATACGACCAATTGCAATGGTCTTTGCTATAATTTGAAGACCTTTTTTAAAATGAGTTGGTTTCAAATGCTTGACAATGCACGACAAAGTAATATCTGTTGGATAGATGTGATTCATTTAATATCCATACCCTAGATCTAGTGGAGTATGTATACACTATTGTTCAGTAAAGAAATGTAAGGAAATATAGTACATATGGATGGTTATGATGTTGATCGTGCTTGATGGGCCTTATTCTTCCTCACTTGAAACTATAGCTGTAGATACTAGGTTAAAAGAACTGTCTACGAGAATCTTTGAAGTTTATTTGCTTTACCAGTCACACGCGGTCAAATAATTGAAGTATACAACTATCTTCAGTGTTACTACTTTCATCATACTGGATTACGTAGATTTCTTAACGTCACTAAGTCCGTCATCATCAGAGTTCTCTGCATCCGTCTTGCTATATCCAATTTCCACTTTTCTTAAAGTGTTATATAACCTGGATCCAGTAGAATCTGGATCATCATCATCAGCTGCCAGCCACACTTCAACATACTGAAAATAAATTTTCTTGTTAATAACTTGGACGCAAAATTTCGTGATAGCCACACTGTAAAACAATAGCTGTTTTAATTAAACATTTTTCGGTGTCCCATGGTAATTACAACTTTTTGTGTTAAAAACGCAACAATAGGCGTTGATTTCGGTGATTAAACACAATGGATGTGTTGTCAATGTTGATTAAATATCGTGATAGTGCGTTCATTGTGTTAAGTCAACCTTCACTACATAACCATTGTATCCAGTCACCGAAATCAACATCATTTGTTGTGTTGATTTAACACAAAAATGTGGTAGTCACCCTGGGACGCAGGAAAGTATAGAAATAAAACACATCCATTTTTTGAAATGCAATCTCGTCCGGCTCTACATCTTACATCCAGTTTCGTTTCGATCCACATCGTCTAATAAGGCTTCCAGATATTCCTCAACATAGCTACATTGTTTTTTTTTTTTTTAAAAAAAACTTAATTTTGTATGGGCCAGTCACGATTGGATGAACCTAGTTAAAATTCACAAACATCCATGCCTCTTCCGGGATTCGAACCCGGAACCTTCAAATCGTTCGCCTAACGCCTTAAACCGCACGGCTACCCTGTCGGCAGCTACATTGAAGATCATTGTCTGCATGTTAAAGCTTATTTAAATTCTGCAAAATTTGTTTTCCTCTTCTGGCTTCTCCATCGGTACTCAGCAAACTTCACAACTTCATTAATAAACCTTTCTTCGTTAAGTCTGATCACGCTTTGCTGTGGCGTAGCCCAAACTTTCGGAATTCGGAGTAACAAATATTACTGTAATTTTCTCACTTATATTTGCATCAAAACTCAAGCGTTGATTGGTTTCAAAAGTGAAAATTCGTATTACAGGATATAACTTAAATAAAAAAAAAACTTCCTTAAACTTTATTTCGATCTGTCAAAAGTTGATTGAAATTTTCTTAAGCAGTATAATAAAATTGATGAAGCAGTTATAACAAATTTTATGACATTATATACGAAATATTTAATGCAATCATTCAACCAAAAACATAATCATCCATGCGAATACGGGACACAATTATAAAACTAAAACCTAAAAACGCCATCACTAAAGTCACTTAACAAGGATAGGGTATAAATTGTAATTATTGTGAATTTGTTAGGCTACGTAAAGAAACGACACAGTTATTGGCTTACGGAACTTACAAGCTCATCGCCGCGGCAGCAATTGTTCGCTATTCGATTCTATACTGGGCAACATCAGTCCAGTTTTCATCATGAATATGTAAAAGATCCCTTCTAATATTGTCCTTCCAAGGACGTGTCGGTTCTCCTAATGATTTCCTTCCCTCTAGCTTACCAACTAAAATTGAATATGAACTTGTTTTATTATGCAATCTCCTCCAATATTCGGTCCCCTCATCCCATTTCTGGCCGTGTAACTGGAAAATCTTATTTTTCAGACACGCACAATTTATGTTCAACTGCCAGGGCTGCTGTACTTCAACTTTCGTAACCGTAAAATATTGCCGGCGGAAGGAAATAAAAGCTACCTGTAATAATTTTGTAATAATGTTAGAATCTTGATAGGTCGAATCCTCGTTCATAGGTAGAATTAAATTGTATGAAAGGTAAACTGTGTCGTCTTAGTAGTAGTACATTATTATTTGAGCTAAGAAATAATGATAAGGTTGATAACTCATGTGTTCTCTAGTTCCAATGAATGTATTAGTACAATAAACAGGGAATGTAAGGTAACGTAGGGACTAACAAGTTACCAAAATAATATGATAAATTGGATGAACTTGTAATTTCTTTAATAAAAATAGATGGAATTAGAGTAGCGATATAAAGTATAATAGGACCTGACAAATTCACAACAGCAAATCTTAGTATCACTACTGTATTAATTCTATTGATGATCACTTTATCAAGGGGGACACACATTTATGCAATTTACACTCTTTTTATTTTTATTTCTAAAGATATGAGAATCATAGAATAAACTTCATTTTAATTTTTTACCAGCCCTTATTAAACTTGTTTCACTCTTTTTAGAATATCGTAAGTAGTTCAATGTATACCAAGGATGGAGATCAATGTATTATTATTAGTACCGTTGGGGATCTTGCAAGGCTCGAACCTGGACCCCTTATTATTTCTGTTATTGGCAAACGATCGTCTTGATTACCTATAAAATTCTAACGAATGTTTGTTCGTAGACGGCCTTAAAATTTGCCGATCAAAACAAATCCAGGAATACATTTGTGAGCATCTTCCACACGATCGGATAGCGTAGCTGGATGATCTAGAGACAATTATCTCGAAATGAACGTTAACAAATAAAAAGTAATGTCTTTCACAAAGACGTAAACATCCCAATGTAATGTTTCGTACGTAAATGACAATGTGATTTTACCTACTTCAGAAATAGAGATTTAGGTGTATAATGTGATTCGAAACTCATGTTTGATCTTCATTTTGATTTTGTAATAAAAAGAAGCACATATAATTATCGGGTAAGTACTAAGTATTGAACGGGAACTCTGTACACGTAAAACATTTCCTAAACTTGATCAAGTGTACGTTCGTTTAATACTTGAATATGTGATTTATATTTGGAATCCGTACTCTAAATGCAGTACAAACAAACTGAAAAAAGGTGGTCAAAATATGTTTATACTGTATGTCTGACCTACGGAAAATCAGGTTTATATGCAGAGAAAACAGTCACATCTTAAACCAAAAGATGATATATTGAGTTTCTATCAAATGCGTGCTTTTACATGAAGTGGTATTTCTATGTAAGTTATTTCGCCATGACAGACTGAAATGAACTATAGTCTGTATATATTGTAAAGTTTGAATACACACACCATTTGAAAATACGTGACTGGATAATTTTACTTTTTTTTCTACTATGAAAACTAGAGAAAAATATACTTAAAAAGTCACCAACATAAAGAAAGAGTGTAATCTACAATAGTATAAGTAA
>JAGDQP010028955.1:9389-19816 GCA_022664845.1 Lepisma saccharinum
ACACACACACACACACACACACACACACACACACACACACACACACATATATATATATATATATATATATATATATATATATATATTTTATATAAATCACAGCCATATTCAATCCACTAGTGGATGAGGCCTCTCCCCGAAGGCAGGAGTTGGTCTACTGCTCCCACGCTGACCAGACGAGTTGGGAGAGGAGAGCCGAAGCTCTCACTGTGATCGCCACTGTCTTTTATTCACAGCAGCTCAACAATTGTCCTCACGATGCTGGGTCAACACCGAAATTTTTGAGCCCCCACCGGGAATCGAACCCGTGACCGCTCGCACTGAAGTCGAGCGCGCTACCGACTAAGCTATGCAGGAGCTCATATATATAGGTGTGTGTGTGTGTATAGGGGTGTTTGACGAATATACATATATCCCCCTCCTGTGAAAATGGAACTCTGCATACCGTCAAGTGCAGTTACTTTGATCCACTTTTTGACGCTTGTTAGTATATATTGGGGAAAAAATCTCTTCACCCTAAGAAAATACACCAGAATTGATACTAATTTAACACTATAGAGGTGAGAGAATATGACCATGTTGTTTTCGTGAAATAATTACAGTATTAAGTATTTTTTTAAGAAATGTTTAAAAATTGCATTTATTATACATGAAATAACCTTATTTGTGTATACTGGGCCAAAGTAAACTCAATGTTATCAATAAATTGTCAAAGAGAAGAATAGTTTTATGTGCAAAAACCCTTTTATTAATCCCAGAACCACTTAACGCACCTAAAAATAACGCTGGATACCACAAACGTTCCGAAATTGTAACTTTATATACATATATATATAAACGTGACTTGTTAATGTAAAGCTACAACAATTTAATGAACACTAACTGTATGTTGTATCAGCATGATGTCTATTGCACAACTAAATAGATAAAAAATATAGGAATGAAAATCAATTTTATTACATATACTGTTAAATTCATGAACTGCGAAATGACCCATTTTATTTAAACGGTTTGGAGCACTGATTTTCTGTATAACTTCACTCCATTGATAAAGCAAGACATCTGCTTCTTTAGGCCATGCCCAAAACTTCTTTCCTTCGACCATACAATCTACAGTTGGTCCTTTTTCATTCTCCTTCGGCATTCGTTTGATATGTCCTGGATAATATTTGTTGTCGTATCTGACCACAACAAAGTCTCCTTTTAACTCCATTTTTTCACTAAAAGTTATTTCTTGCAAACGCGTATTTGCTTCTTCCTCCTCTGTACCGGTACTGAAGATGTCACCACTCTCAACATCTGAACAGCTGTCATCATGAAAGCTGTAGTGAGCTGTCTGAATCGCTGTCTGATTGAGCTTCAGGAATTAGTGCCTTCTTGGGTCGGTCCCGTTTCTTACTTGAAGATGATGAAGGATGCTTATCCGATTTCGACGCTGGTGGATTCATCTCACTCTTTGAATTACCTTTACGTTTCTTTGAAACTGTTGCCTTCTCATTGCCATCTTGCTGAGGCAGACCTTCATAGGACGTGGGAAAAGTTACCCCAACAAATTCCAAATCTTGCTACGTTCAAAGAAAAATCTTTAACATAGCTTAAAATTCTTATACTTAAGTAGCAAAACTCAGAATATGTTTACAGATATATTAGTGGTAGATTGGTTTACTTACCTTTATTTTAGCTCTTCACAATTTGTCTACACAATGTCAAGTTTCACGCTTACAAAACTGACGCGTCATAACGGAAGCCATCGCAACAGAAGAATACACAACATATACTTTTCTTCCACTTTTCACGTGTGCCTTATGTTACTAATACTGCAATCTATCGGCCGCACTATAAATTCTTTCGATATCGCTACCTCGTGTGATGCTATGAACTAACATGTCTTTTTCCAAGCGCTGGGCCAAAGTAGTACACAAAAGGCCTAAGTAACCCCACTTGACGGTACTAATAGTAGTGGAAATAGTAGAGCTATGACTATTTGAATAATTTTGGTACCACTAGTATGTATGTAATTAAGAAAAAACAAGGGGAAAAAAACGGAAGGGCAAATTTCATGCAAGATCAATGCATAGTAACTTTTTGCACTATTCCATCTGTTGGCACGACCGCCGACTGCCCATTTGCTTCAAAAAGCATTGTTTTCCGCGTGAACATTTGCCTCCTAATTCCGACGCTAGAGGCAGCACAATACATCCGTTTTAGTCAGTAACTCTTGAGTATTAGACAATTAGTATAGGGAAAGCTGAATACTTCGAAGAGTTTTAGGAAAAGAATGGTGCACAACTGTTGCGTACCATTCTGTAAGGCAAAAAAAGGCAAGTCGGAATACAGTGGAGTATCATTTCACGAAATTCCGGCTGACAATGAACAACGTAAAAAGTGGTTAAAAAGTGATCTAGAGAAGGTGAGAAGAAAGGAAGCAGGTGGATTCCGTCCGATCATTTTGTTATTACACGAATATAGGGGGAAAGCATACAAGCAAAGTATTTCGATTCCCAAATAAATTTAAACCGCTGTCCAGGAAATTTTTAAATTGTAAACCGACAATTGTAATGTAAACATTATATTCATTTGTTCTGTTTGGAGGTAGGCAGTTGTACATGCCGTGGATTGTTATCTCCTGCACCAGTGCCTATAGAAACATTACGATTAAAAATGAGATCATAGGCAAAGTAATTAGAAGCATATATAACAAGCAGAAACGAGGTCAACGAAGTAATAAGAGAGACAGGAGGAACATCTAAAGGAATGGAAAGCCTCAGCAACAGTTTCGGTTTATATTATAGAAAGGCGATAATTCTGACTGTAATAATTAGCGTGGAATCTCTTTACTCGTAACATGTTACTACAAAGTTCTGAGTAATATGGTGCTCACACGCCTAAGCGTATACGTAGATGAAATAATGTGGATTTAAAATAAATAGTTCTACGTCGGACCATATTTTTGCCTTGAGACGAAATGGGAATACAATGGGACTTTCACTGCTTGTTCTTTGATTTTTAGAAAGCATATGATTCCATCAAAATGGGAAAACTATGTAATATCCTAGTATGATCTGGAATTCGAAAGCAAACTGTTCAGCTACTGAAGATGTGTCTCAGCAACCCCATAAGTCGAATACGTATAGGTAATGAATAATATGTCAAATACTTTGGAGATTGACAGCGGATTGAAACAAGGTGATGCTTGGTCACCACTACTGTTTCTTTCCATTAGAATATGCTATTTTAAAAATAATTCTGCCGGTAATATTTTATGGTTGCGAAAGATGACTCTAGGAGATGAACATACATTGCGTGTGTTTGAAAATAAAGGTGTTGACAAGGATATACGAGATGACTGGAGAATGGAGGTGATTGTATAGTAAAGACCGGACTGTACGACTCACCCAGTGTTATAAGAATAATGAAATTACGACGGCTAAGATGAGAAGACAATATAGCTCGGATGGGGGAAAACGAAGAGTGTTTGTGGTTGGAAAACCGGAGGAAATGAGGCCATTGGGAAGACCGAAACTTAGTTGGGATTACAATATTAGAAGAGATCTTCCTTCGAGAGGTAAGTGCTCTTGATTACAACGTTCATGATATTGTGAATCAAATCACGTTTTTGATTTCTATCACAAAATTAGACTGAGGTAAATACCATTTACTGAGGGAAAAAACACTGAGGTATTTTATCTTCGTATCGCTTAAAGAGTTATTTTTCATTGAAAGGGTGTGTAATTTTGCATTCGCTCAACGAACGTTGAAACCAATATCATTAGATAATTTTCTTTAATTCACAATGGTTCCTCGTGTCCTCAAATCTTGCAACGTTAATATCTTATTTCCCGACGTCATATCATGATGAAATTTTGCACGGCGTAAGTCGGGTGATAATACCATATTCCGTTGTTAATTTCTATATTTTAAAAGAATATTTTTTTTAGTAAGGAACTTCCTTATCCTAAAATAAATACTGGCCCGCAACGACGTTCCGTTTGACTGGTTGCAGAACACTTTAGGATTTGGGACACAAGATTAGGTTTGAGAAAAAGTATCCTAACACCGAAATAACTCGAAAAAATAATAAAAGACTTTCTGAAAACATACTTTTCTTAAACAATTCGTAATAAAAGTTAAAACTAATTTTGTTTATGCATGACTAAAAAAGAAAAGCATAGGGTTAGCCAATTGAAGATTTTATAAAGTGATTGTATACGAGAGAGCGCCCCCATGCTTTTCTTTTTAATCATACATTAAAAAATACTTTTTTACTTTTTAGTACGAATTGTTGAAGAAACGTACCATGTTTTCAAAAATATTTTTTTTAGTACTGTACAGTACTAGTCGTACATTGTTATTTCATTCTGTCTCTATGGCGTTATTTGTTATGGTTATATATTGTAGTCTCCCGTTGTCAGGTACTAATAGTGAAAGCAACGCTAGAACTATAGTTTCTTCTAGAGAAATCTTTCGCGGGCGGGGTGGTTCACGGAGGGGGAGTAATTTTCGTGTTCTGGGGGGTAAGACTCCTCTTATTACACTTTGAAAATATTTCGAGGCCAGATTTATCCAGCTTCTTTTTGTCATGGACTTGAAGTTATTATTAAAGCTTTATTGACTAAGATACACTACAGCAAATTTTATTTATCAGCATTTCTCATCGCTCGCATAATTGAAAATAACGAAGAATGACTTCTGCTCACACTTAAGTTTTGAATAAAAGCCACTATATTTGTGTTTTACTTTAGAACAATCATTCTGTGTCCCTACAGAAATAAAAATTCCATATTCCAACGGCATCACTTAATGCTCTGGAGTAGCAGAACAAGCCTTGGATACGCCTGCCATCTAACGGCCAATTCGTGGCGACAGGCTACATACGATTTTTCGTTGATTGGACAGGCAGCTATAGATGCAGCGGGCGGTGGTTGGCACAGAATCCATAACAAAGAATGTGGTTGTGGAGATTTTTAAACAATTGCTGTGAGAATATGGACAAAACAGCGCAGAGAGAAACCTCATGTACAGAACTTCCTACTATATCGTGAAGTCATGAACACAGCATTCACCCTTGCTTTGTCCTTGAGTTATTCCCAGCAGTTCCACTGCAACCCCAACAGCAACAGAACTAACCTATCCTAACTTGGAAGGGTCTGGGCAACAGGGAGGGCAGAAAAAGATCGATACTCTTCCCTCGAATGTAGAAACTACGGGGGGAAACAACTATGCGGCAACCGAACCAAATACGCAGGCTAAAGTCTCTTGTAGTGAGGTAGCTATCTCCAAGCTAACCGAGCACGCACATCAAGGACTTACCAATGACTTCTGTACATATTGTCACAATATAAGAGTTTTTTTTTTTTACATCCTCTATCCCTTGCTGGTATGGAGAAGAAAAAAATGCTACACAACGTTTACCCACCTCGACTTTTAATGAAACATAATGCACTTTCTAAGAAATACACTTGAACGAAATCATTAAAAAATGCTTATTTGTTTATTGTTGCAATCTACTTCTAGCAACCCGAAATTGAAGCCATGAGTACCTACCTGGCAGGTGTAATTAATTAAAAAAAAAACAACAACAACTGAACATCACGTTCCGCATAATACCATATTTAAAATATGCCAACCTTCCTCCTCTCTTCCTTAGCTAGATCTTCCTCCATTCTTTGCTTCCACACGTCCACGCTAACAAATAAGACGCAATTTAATTCCAATCATCCAGGCAAGATTAATCGAAAACGGCGTCACATTGACCCAGCATAATTGTATTGGGCGTCAATCCGTCTACCGTATTTACATCCATAGTAATGTACGAGAGAAAGCAGTATATGCACAATTGCAAGTAAAGATATCTTGTTTTCTTATGACTTCTTATGGGTTTAGGACCTACAATAAATGTTACTGAAGTAAAACAAAACATTTGACAGTAATAAGCTAAATACTCCATTTTTTACTCTTAAAAAATCAGAGGAAGAGGTAAACAGTTGATTACTTCAGGTGTTCCAATATCTTACCCTTTAATCAAAGTTCATTGAGGAATTAAATTTATAGGGGAAAGTTGCATAAATCTCACCACTCCCCTATAAACAATACACTATAGACAGGGGTGGATTTCGGGCCAGGCCAGGCTAAATGTTATCAAAAACCTGGCCAGGTCAGGCTAAATCCTGCTGTAGTCCGTTATACTTTCAGTTTTGGCTCTGTGGATAAACAAAAATTACTTTACAGAATTGGTCAGACTAAAATTTAAATATTGTATTAACTGAATGCAAATAATTCTCAGAAGCATTGTCATGTCAGCTCAGCTAGCTTTGTGTTTGCTCGAGGTTTCTTTAGAGAAACCTCTTCTCTCCGTGAAATGAATGGGCTCCGAATGTACTTTTGAAGGCACCAGAAAATTTGAAACCAGAGGCGGATTGGCCTGGCCGGGAAAACGGAAATTCCCAGGTGTTCCGCCTCCCGTCGGCTCTTCTGTCTTGAAAGCGTAATACCCAAAAAAGATGACCACACCTGCTACTACTTTTAGCGTTAGGGTCGTACCGGTATTCTAAAATTAGCCATTTAGACACACAAAACTCATGGCCAAGCTTACATCTCTAACCCCGTTACAAAACAAAAAGCCCTCTGTAAAATCTCTTCACTTTCTCCACTTTTATTGTTAATATCATTAACTCACTGAAAGCAAAGGACAATTTGAAGGTTCCTCCAACGTTCACTTGACTTCCTTTGCCCTCCCCGGCCTCTCCTTGGAAGATGTTAATACAACACGTTGTCAATCGTGGCAGTTACATTATGCCAATTTTCACCTCTGAACCAGGAAAGGAGATTGAGTGGTAAAAGTGAGAGAGAGAGAGAGAGAGAGAGAGAGAATAAAACCTGATAGCACTGCTCACAACTGCGGTGTACTTTATGATCACGAGGGTTGTGGTTTGCTGATGTCGAAGAACTTGACCTTTCTCTAGATTTCAAAATAATGAATGGAATGGAAGAAACATATATAACCAAACGAAACTTTTTTAAAAATCACAACCCAGGTCGGTGACATAAAACAGTGCTTCACCCATTACCAAAGGCAGTTTAAGGCAGGATTAGTTGCGAATTGAAAATAAGGCATATATTTTCCCCCTTCCTATTCCTTTCAGATTCCACCATTCGTAAGTTCATTCAAAAACATTTATTGGTTTTAAATATATGTTCACATGAACGAAGCGCCAAGGGGTGTTGCCAAATACAAGTCTCATAAACCCTCTTTGTTGCTCGTTTCCGACAATAACTGTGAATATTTTGCGCTGTTTCTATTCTCGAGATGATATACGCTGAGTGGCGTCAGGATCGGGGAAACTGATAAACAAACAATGAACATTGTCATTGATCCTACAAATCAAAAGAGTATATACTGTAGTAGTATATTAATTATTAGTAACAATAGGATGAAGAGGGATCGTGATAGTGACTAAATTACAGACACCATAGTGTTAGTTTCGTTCAGTACTAGTTGTGAGTGGGAAACCTTGTGTGCAATGCGTATAGTGAAGTTTGTTTTGTTTTGGTGTAAGTGCTTTTGAATCTTGTGCTGCATTTTATCAATAATTTCAGGGACATTTCTGAAACAGGTGTTGATATTAAATAAAAAAGGAAGCTGACACACACTGTCAAAAGTTGCGAGAAATAAAGATAAAATGAATTGTATGGGCTGTAAAAGTTGCGAGAAATCTCCAGCAGCCAAAAGTATATAAGTAAATATATTTAATTACTTCGATCCAGTCTAAGAAAATTCTAGATTCAGTATCAGAATTTAGGATTCTGTTTGCTTCCAACTTCATTTGAGCTCATTATCAAAACCACTTCTAGAAACAAGTCAGGCGGATTCAAGTCGGGGGACTGTGCATATGAACTACTCCTTCAGCATTGAGCATCCTTGGATTATTCATGTACCGCTGGAAAAATTACTCCGAAATTTCTACGACACCTCAACTATTTACCTAGGTCTAACAGTTCCTGAGTTGAATATTTCCCTCTCCCGGTATTTCGAGCTCCGCCCCTGTGATCTGGATTAATAATACGGCTTTGTATTAGTCTTGCCAAGTCCTTTCCATTACACTTGAGAAACCTTCATAGTCCTAATTCTTGAGTTAAAATATGGGGCCCGGAACTCGAAACCCGCCACTGTGATTTCGATGAATAATACGGGACTGAACTCGAGTAGATAACGGTCGGGTTTCACTGAATTCCAAGATGGCCGCCATGGAGAAACGTAGTCGAGTGGTTTCGCAAGTGGTTGATGGCCTAGAGGTGGCTGGTGACGTCAGCGGGGGTGATTGAATAAGGCTATCAGTGAAATGTGGGTGGGAAAAGGAATTACGCAATCGTTTCTGCAAGAAAGACTGAATTCCAAGATGGCGGCCAAGGAGCCACGTAGTCGAGTGGTTTCGCAAGTGCTTGATGGCCTAGAGGTGGCTGGTGATGTCAGCGGGGGTGATTGAACAAGGCTGAGTGAAATGTGGGTAGGAAAACGTATTACGCAATCGTTATTGCAGAAAACACTGAATTCCAGCATGGCGGCCAAGGAGCCACGTAGTCGAGTGGTTTCGCAAGTGGTTGATGGCCTAGAGGTGGCTGCTGACGTCAGCAGGGGTGATTGAACAAGGCTATGAGCGAAATGGGAAAAGGTATTACGCAATCGTTTCTGCAAGGAAGTCTTAATTTTAAGATGACGGCGATTGAGCAACAAGGCTATGAGTAAAATGTGGTTGGGAAAAGGTATTACGCACTCGTTACTGCAAGGAAGTCTTAATTTTAAGATGGCCGCCATGGAGCGTCGTAGTTCAGTGGTTTCGCAAGTGGTAGGTGGCTGGCGACGTCAGCAGTGTTGATTGTTCAAGATTGCGGGGAAATTTGGAAGGATTGCATAATGCTTTATTAGAAGAAACACTGAAAAGTAAGCTGGCGTCGTCATAGTTGGTGATGAAGTGGAAATTCCGATTTCATAATAGCAAAGTCTGGTTTGAACAAGATAATAGGTGACGAGCAGGGCTGATTGTACAAGGCTATGACAGTTGGGGAAAAGGTATTACGCAATCGTTTCTGCAAAAAACACCAAATTCTAAGATAGCGGACATTTAAGACGGTGGGGGAAATTTGGAAGAACTTTCCCTTAGAGGATTAACTATAACGAAACAAGTGAATATGGACTACCCTAAGACCAATAACCAAACTCAGCAAAGAAACAAACGAAACGAGCGAATATGGATTTTCCCTTAGACGAAAAAAGAACAATCACATGAAACCAAGAGAAGAAAAAGAAGAAAAGAGGGAAGCTCAAACTTAGGGGGTGATTTATCCATTTTAATTTATGGTAAAAGCTCTGAGAAGAGCATTACACATATCAAAAAAGTGCCTGTCAATTTGGTTGGCTGGCTAGACCAATCCTCATTTTTTAACCAGCTTAAGGATGCTGTTCGATTTCAGTCAGTGAATTTTCAGCTTGTTATACAATATGGAAGTATATTAAATACATGCTGTAGTTACTATTTCTTAGTGAAAAAGATCATTTAAACATTTCTCTAATTAATTTATGTTCAAGACATGTATAATATATGTTAAATAACTTTTAAACATATAAATATAATAACTATAACAAGTCTCTAATCTTTTAAATTGCTTAGTTATATTTCACTTTTAACCGCGCACCATCTAGCGGGCAGTTCTTACAACCTTGATTTAGCTTTAATATATTTTTCTTTTTTGTATGAATAAAATTAAACACGATTATATGTTGTAATCTAATCTACAGAAGTATAATCCAGTTAATTTGTTTTGATATTGGAAAATACTTTTTGATGAGTCTTGCTTTCATATTGAAGAAAACATTGAAGTGTAACAATTTTGAAAAGTGAAAGACAGAGCTTTAAGAAAAGTACACATTATACTAGCTTCCTGTGTTTCTATTTTTCATTAGTGGAATATATACTATAGCAGTGGGTGTGTATCACTTTTAAAGTATAATTGAATTATGTTAGAAGGAATTTATAAAAAAAAATGTGAGGACACAATTTATTTCTGTTCATTTTTATAATTTAATTCACTTTTGTGTAATAAGAAGATTCTTTACTGTACGGAAATCATCTTGCTGTTTATGATAGAGAAAATACAGAAAATGATAGAAAAAGACACAACTAAGATAAGTTCATTAGTGTGAAGGGAAGTTAGTGTTTCTTTACATCTTTTAAGAACATTTTGAAGGGATAAGAAGAATTATAGCAGACTTGATGAATAAAACGTATTCAAACGTTGGCTTCATGCTTGAAATGTGAACAGGGATTGCGCACAGGAATAGGAGATAGTGTTACATTTTTGTCTATACCATTACGAATAATGATAAGAACACTTTTCACCTTTGATTAATTCATCTTTGATGGAGTGACAAC
>JAGDQP010028956.1:0-23745 GCA_022664845.1 Lepisma saccharinum
GCCCCCCTCGATCTCCCGTTAGTTACGCCAGTCATTACTCGTGTACTTTAGAATCTGCAATGCTTTAAGATTTTATGTTAAGTTTGAGTCACTAACGTTTTCCTATGAAAAATACTAACATTAGGTAAGCTAGTGAAATGTTCATAATCCGTAGTAGCAACAAAGTCAAAAAATATATACACATGTACATGTAAAATACGTGAGCTTGGAAAGAAAATTAAGTATCTTTCCATAACTTTGTCTAGTTTTGGCTTCCTATATTCCTTTTCCAAGAAAAGAAAGTAAGAAAAGCAAGCAAATTAGAAAGAAAGCAAAAGTAAGATACAAGAAAATAAGAAAGAGTAAATGAATTGTTATTAACGTCCTAAACGAGCTGGCGAACTTCTAAGGACGGGACCTATAGTAGTAGGTCAAGTGGGCTCCGAACCACTGCGTTCAATGGACTCCGGCAGGATTTGAACTCGTGACCACGCGCACAGAAAACAAGCGGTCTAACCTCTCGTCCAAAAATAAGAATGAGATCGAAAGGGAGGGAGGGAGAGAGAAAGCAAACGCAAGAAAGGAAAAAAGCAAAAAAGTAAGAAAAGAAAAAGTACAAAGAAAAAAAGGTGAAAAAAATAAAAGAAAAAGCAAAAGAATAAAAAGAAAGGAAATAAGAAAACAAAGAAGCCAAATGCAAGAAAGAAAAAAGGACAAAAGCAAAAGGAAGAAAGGAAGCTTGCAAGAAAGTTCGAAAGGGAAATGCTGAAAGCAAACACGAACGGAAAGAGGAACAAGACCAACAAGTGATCGAGAGACGGCTAACATGTACAAGCTTCCTCCCTCTCTATATATATATTAAAACCTTAATTCATCCATAATACCCAGGCATGATAAGGATTCTAAGAAGGTAAACTACTCACCAGAATGCAGAATTCAACGATACAGCTTCTGCCTTTATCTGAATGCATCTTGTACAAAGGGCGCTTCCATTTGAACGCAGATGGAAGAATTCAACGGGTGCCTGCCAGTCCTCGGGACGAGACTCTTTTCGTTTTCCTTGGTGAATGATAAATTTCCTCTTGAAATGGGCCATGAATTTCAGGTTCTCCTGCTGTTGGTGTGTTCGCACGACTTCCAGCTTCTCACCAAATAATGATTCGAATTTCTTTTGCAAACTGTGAAACAAATAATACGTAAATTAATTCCCAGAAATCCTACAAATAACACAAAACTTAACATACAAGTGCAACATAAGAAATGGATGCGATTACACACAACGGTCCGAAATAATGTACACCGAAAGTTGATAATCCTGTGGCTATCGTCAGGAGGCTGTAAAGAATTGTAAGGTAAGACATCTCTCTTGTAAGGAATTGTCATATTCCACGACGATACACAATAGCCCTAAATATTCGTGAGACGGCCTCTGTTGTGGTGGACACAGTACGGAACATGTTTGTGTATGAAATTTTCAAAGAATAATTTCATGAAGTCCCTTCTACGAAGTGAAAACATACGTCACTGAGGAAACATCATGGTCTCTTTAACAACACTCAAAAATGCATCTCCAGGGGAACATACGGCAACGGTGGCTCAGTGGCAGAGCGCTCACCTCTTCTGTGTAGGGTCTCCGGTTCGATCCCGGCTCGTGCCATGTGCGCTTTGTGGTGCACAAATATCGTGTGCGTGCGGTTTCTCGGGGTGCTCCCGTTTCCTCCCACTTTCTTCTCTCCACCAATGATCATCTTCATTACAGCATTCTCCCATCCATTCGGCCTGAACTAAAGTTGTCTTAAGGTGATACATGAAATTCAATTTAATTCCAGGGAAACATCGTATCCGCATCCTGCGGACTTCCCTGATATCACACCCCTGGATGATTACTTTTGGAGCATTTTGAAAATACTTATATACCGCGATATAGCGCCTCGTGATATTACTTAATTGAAAGTATCAGGCATGCGTTAAATTGAATCTTATTTATGGCCTTTAGGCATCTAAGGCTCAGGCCGGGATAGGGGGAATGGAGAGGATGTCGGCCAGGGCCTAAGTTTAAGTTATCATCCCGCCATTTTTCTGGCGTGACTGAGGGAAAACCCTGGAAAAATCTCAGTCAGGATGGTCGGCCGCTGGGATTGAACCCACGACCTCCCAAATGCTAAGCCAACGCTCTACTATTAAGCCACGGTCGCTCATGCGTTGCACTGAATTTCAAGTCACCCTAGCGTCAATGTTATTAGAGCGTCTCACAAAGTGGCATCTAACAGCGACTTCTTGTTATGTATTACGTACTAATATATGCTTTCTTGAACTTATTTTTTTTCACATTTTCAACATTTTAATACACGGGCTTTACTGAAAAAAAAAAGCATCTTTTTTATACTCACAAGTTTACCATTACGCACATTAATACCGAGATTGCGTTAAAGAGCGAATATGGGTTAGTTAAAGTGAGGCTAGATT
The DNA here is from genome assembly GCA_022664845.1 of Lepisma saccharinum. NCBI lineage: Eukaryota > Metazoa > Arthropoda > Insecta > Zygentoma > Lepismatidae > Lepisma > Lepisma saccharinum. The sequence goes on from JAGDQP010028956.1 coordinate 2,446, forward strand.
GTTTTTCTTATTAGACACAAGCATCGAACTAATTCGCCACAGGCTTGTTTAGTTAACTAAATGACGTTACTTTAAGTTGACATATTCCGATGGCGAAACAGTCGTCAGTTATATACCTGAAAGTGAAAGTAAGCCAGCCCATATTGGAAGCTTCTCGTCCCTGCCAGAAATAAACAACACACTGAAAGTCATCCTCCAAAGGCTCTTCCGTCTCCGCGGTTCCTTCTTCGTCCTCAGGACCTTCCACCGGAACCCAGTACCTACACAGGAACACGTAACAATCCTTGCTGTAAAAATGACCTGGAATTAAAAAAAAGAAAATGATAATATCTACAGCATTAAAACGGAAAACAGAATGAAAAACATCTACACACAATAATTTCACCTTTTTTTTTTGTATTAATATTAATATTTAATAAAATTAAAGGTTCTCTTCCAGACAAAACATTCAAAGCCTTAGTTACATTTTGCAAAAGGTTTCGTTGCGGGATAATGTGGGACGTTTTTGGTAGCTCTAAATACACATTGATACCTACGTACAAGCCTTTCAGAATACAAGCGAAACTTATCATGTTCCCATTCAAATATTACTACTCCTCGTGTTAAATGCAAGCACAAACCACGAAGTCTCTTATCCAAAAACTACAGCAGCACTCGTTTCTTGGAACAATCACAGTCACTGTTTGCAATGGTACAGCCGCCGCCACCATTTCACGCCACAAGCGCAACCGCAACTAACCCTCTTATAAAGACAACTTGTACATCTCGCACTTTACGTGACATCTAGTAATATTTGTATGTCCTTTCTCTACAAAACCTTAGCACTCTAGCTCCTCTAGGCGCAGGTCACCATTTTGCTTTTTGAACACGGTTTCGGAGATTCCTAACACTGTGCGGCGGCTCCGTCACAACTACTTACGACGAACCTAATGCATGCGAATTCAGTTTTTTTTTTTTTATTATTATTATTTAAGGAACTAGGAGTAAATTAGCCAGTTAAACATTACTTGTATTCGGATTTCAATATTTTGGTACACAACTTTTATGCGTCTTCCAGGAAAAACAGTAATCTGATATTCAAATAAGAATACCTAATTCAATGACACTAGTATCCAAGCAAATTTCGATCGGTTGTATCTTTGTTACACGCAAGAAAATAAATGATATGGTTTGTTACGATTTTGTAGGTTCATTTCGTTTCATATATTTCATAAGACGCACAAGGAAATTAATGAAAACACTATTACAGTCCTGAAAAGAAACAAGTTCAAATAAAGTGCAAGGAATAATTATTACGTAGATCGTCTTTTAGGATGTGATGATGTATGGTTCAGGTTAACTTAAAAATTTTCATGCTAAAGACGATTTAAGATGCATGAAGACACACTTCGAAACCAAGTGCAGAATCAATTGTAATTTTCTTCAAAACTAGTCATAAATGCTTTAACCTAAGGCGAGTGTGTTGTTCTGAATTTATTTATGGCCTTCAGGCGCCTCAGGCTTAGGCCGGGATAGGATGTTGGAAGATAGTCGGACATGGTTTAGTTAGCAAGGCTTACATTCCTGCATTTACCTGGGATGGCTGAGGAGAAAAACCTCAGTCATCATGGGTGGCCGCTCGGTTCTAACCTAAGGGCATAACCACAGTTACTGAAGAATCAAAAATATACTTTCATCGGTGATGAAAGCACAGGCCACTTCTGAAGCATGTTCTCTTAAGCAGAACAAAATTCTTCAGGGTTCCCACTCATTTGCCAAGATCAATTTCCCTGACTTTTCCAAGTTTTCCAGGTCACTACTCAGAAATTTCCAGGTACCCCATTCTGTAGCACATATTTGTACCAGTGCATAGAACAATAGAATTTGCACATGATGGAAATGAAACAAAACTTTTTTTTTTAAATTATAGAATGTCCGCTACCAAATAGCCGGATTAGGCAAAAAGTGAAATCTGGTAACTTTCCAAAAATGAAAATAATAATCTTTATGCTATTTATGTACAAAGAAGTATCTCCAAGTTCCATTAAATGATTTCAATCTAATTCGTGTTCCAAAAATTAGCACATTCAATCAGTGCGTTCGAAAATGAAACTCTGACAAGATTGAGACACAGAATTCTGAACATAAAGAGATGATGATGTATGTTTAAAAAAAACTGCCAAAGAGAAAATGAGTTTTCTTTTGAAAACTTCCCTTCCATGGGACAGAGAAATTTTGTCATTGCTATTAAAATGTAGAACCAAAACAATTTTCTTATGAAAATAAAATAAAATTAGTGACAAAACGCATTGCGTAACATAAGAAATGCCAGCTGTAGCTAAATGAACTTCAAACAATAAGCTATCAAATTCCCTTACTTTCCCAGGTTTTTCAGACATTTCAGTGAAATTCCCTGACTTTTCCAAGACTTTTTAGTGCTAAGCTGAATTCCCTGACTATTCTAAGTTTTCCAGGTGAGTGGGAACCATGTTCTTACAAAGGCTTGAGCATTCCTTCACTTATACATGCTATAGTGCTACCCTAAATTAATCTACATGATACAATCGAAGGCTTGCTGCAGCAATGTTCGAAATATCTAACTCGAGGTATCTTTCCATTTCATTGACTTAAATGAAAGACAGAAGTGTATAGTTTCTTTCCTTGATTATCTTTTGAACACTCACTTCAAACACTTTCCGCCCGCAGCAGACACTAACACTCATAGCTGAGGGTTAGGGGATCGAGCGATTATAGCTCAGCTGGAAGAGCGTTGGCTTAGCAATCGAAAGATCATGGGAACGATCCCAGAGGCCACCCATCCTGACTGAGATTTTCCTCAATCACACCAGTCAAATGCCAGGATGGTACCTACAAACTAGACCCTGGCCGACTACCTTCCAACATTCTCTCCCCGACCCTATCCCGGCCTGAATCTGAGATGCCTAAACGCCATAAATAAATAAGTTAAGGGCTAAGGGTGATAAGAAATGGCACACACAGTGTCTGCTATTAACTTCCTAACATTCGCTACAAACATATTACGTCATCAAAAAGTCTATAGATTTCTTTTACTTACCGTAAAAGCTATAGACAGACTGGTACATCCTTATACTTCCTTTCCCTGTGCCTTGTCCTCTTAACAAATTTTTGTATTACCACGCTTCGACATTGCCTATTATGTGGGAATTTTACACCCACAATGAAATTCTAACACTGAAGGCAAGATATACAAGAGAAGTGTGATAAAACGGAGTTTGGGCGAAAAGGCAATAGTGCAAAGATATCAACACGCGTATAGCCATTAACATTCTACAGTTTATTAACATTCTATAGGATGTTAGTAAACGTCTACAGTGGTAGAGTCCAAACGAGTCACAATACTGGTGCATCTACTTCTGCAAGATTGTGACTTAAAAAACTTACCTAATTCCTCCTCTGGCAGTCGCACGAACTTCTTTCCCTCGAGGACAAAAGATTCCATCGCCTCCAAATCTTCATTCCATTCTTCCATCAGTTGTTGGGCTTCCGTTGGTGACATCTGCGGTTGCCGAGGAGTAAACAACGCTGCTAAATCAGCCTGGAAGCGAAAAAATAACAATTAAAACAAGTAATTATACAGGGTGTACAAGGTTTGAGTATCAGAGAGAACAATGTCAGTGTGATTTTAATTGTGGTATTGGTAACACTGTGTTCATAGTCAACGGAAGCACTGTCTGGTATCACATCTTTCAGGCAGTCTGGTATCCCTGCGTTCAAGGTCACGTGGAGCATTTCAGTTGTGAAGCCAAGGTCAATGTGAGTGGTCGCAGTTACACAGTTAAGGAACGGTTAGTGGCATGTGTGTGGGAGCATGAGCGACCACACACACACACACAGAGCGAACAATTACACAGATAATAAATGCGTTTAGAGATCGCTTTGGCAAGGAGCCACCTAATAAAGCAACCCCGCTTGATTTGAAGAGACGTTACTTTGCTTCAGGATGTGTCAAAGACAGGCCGCGTAGTGAACGTAAGAAGACTCGTGAGGAAACATGTGTTGCCGTCGATCGGTCAATTGTGATGTCTCCAACTAAATCGATTTGCAAATGAGCTGCTGAACTAAATACCAGGTGGGCCGGTTAATAATTCTTATTTTTTAAAGAGATAGCGCTGGAAACAAGGGTTGGTTCACAGTCTCATCTCTTATGTTATTTTGTTGCTATGATAGTACCTTTCAAAACACCAGTGATGTTTAAAGATTTCGAGTTCGCGTTTTGCGTGAAAAACATGTCGAGTTTCAAGCCAAATAAAGAGCATTTGCGGCACGTACTGATTTTCTTGCTCAATCAAAAGAAGAACGCGAGTAAAAGCCGTTGTATACTTGTGGAAACTTACAGTGACAATGTCCCAATGCAAGACGCTTGTGTGCGTTGGTTTAGACGATTCAAAAGTGGTGATTTCGACTTGAAAGACAAAGAACACCCAGGTCAACCAAAAAAATTTGAAGATGCCGAATTGCAAGCATCGTGGGACGAAGACAATACGTGAACTCAATAACAAATGACAGAGAGGTTGTTTGTTGGTCGCCGAACCATTTGTGATCGTCTGCATGTCATGGGAAAGATCCAGAAGGCAGGAAAATGGGCACCACATCAGCTGACGACAGACAGATGGAAAAGCGAAAACCGGTGTGCGTAGTTTTGCTTTCTCGGCATGAAAAAAAGACTTTTATGCATCGGTGATAGGTGAAAATAAAAAAAAACTCTTACGTCTGCAGGACTTGTTTCTACACAAAACAGACATATTTCGCGTTTTCGCGATCCACCATAAAGCCTTGTCTATATGTATGGCTTATCTCTGTCTGACTTGTAGTTACTGAGATCTAGGGAGAGACCAAATGGAGAATACTGAGCAATTTCAGTGGACCTGTCAGCTTTAGAGTCAAAGTTATAGTTTTCCACATCTTTTCAGATCATGAGGAACCCAACGCTGTACGGTTAATCTCGGTATGACTTGTAGTTACTGAGACTTATGGGGAGGTGAATAAGTGAAAAATACTAAGCGGCTGAAAAGGATCTGCCAATTTTAGAGTCAAAATCACAGTTTTCCCAACCCTTTCAGACCATGAGAAATCTGACGGTATATGGCTCATCCCTGTCTGACTTGTAGTTACTGAGATCTAGAAGCGGAAGGCAGACAGACATACAGATACCATATGAAAATACGTAGGCGTAATGAAATGAAAAGGACCTACCAATTTCAAAGTCAAAATTACAGTAGCTTTCCCCACGCTTTCAGACCTTTAGAAATTCAACGGTGTATGGCTCATCTCTGTCTAACTTGTAGTTGTTGAGATCTAGGGAACGGGCGGACAAACTGTATATTACCCCATTCATTGACGTTCTGTCGTGGCACCAATAAATTGTTTCCACACTTGAACAGTAATCAAATCGACAAGCTAATGATAAATTAGTCATCCTGCAGTGTTATTACCACTTGGAAGTTTAAATAACGAAGTACAATAAATACCCTTCAACGTATCTGCTGTTGGAATCGAAATCCCTAAATCTGTTTATTTCTGAAAACGTTTGGTTAGGTATGAAGTATGTTATTTAATATATTGTACTGGCAGTGCCTACTTTCATGGTGTCTGCTAACTTTGTGACTTGAAATTCCCTGAGTTTTTAGTATAATGGAATACGTAAATATTACGCAATGATTTTTTTAATCCCACCACCACCTAAGTATCTTCTACATTATTGGTATTTCAAAGTAAAAAAAAAAACAACTTAAAAATAGAGGATTTTAACACATTGAAGAAGTCCGGTAAGCAGTTAGAATCGAACCCACGACCTTCGCCTTGTCGAGGCAGTGCTCTTACCAACTCTTGACAGGTTCACCTCGTAGGTTTCCCTGACGACATCTCACAAATTATAGATTTCCAGATTTATAAAATTCCCTGAGTATTCCAGGTTCTCCAGGGTGATATAGACACCCTGACTTTTCTAGTACATACCATTCTGTGTTTGCGAAGCTTCTGTTTACCACTATAGATTAGTGTAAAACGTCAGTGATTATCTCTTCCCCAGAATTGGTGTTAAACTTCATCTAATTCGTCCTACATCTTACTACAAAATAGTTTTTTGTTTTGGCTTACTTCTACTTGAACCTCATCTCTTAAAGCTAACCATTTTATTTGCTAACGAACCCAAGAACGACAAAGTTACAGCTAGAGAAAAGCTTTATGTTCAATAATATCTACCACCACGAAAAATATTGAATTGAAATCTCATCAACTTCGGCACAGGCTGAATGATATGGAGTGAATTGGTGGAATGAAGAAAGTGGAAGGAAACGGGAAAACCCCCACACACGGTATTTGTCCACCACATGGCACAAGCCGGGATCGAATCGAAGATCCCACGTACCAAAAGTGAGCGCTCAACCACTGAACCACATCGGCCCAACATGGAAAAATGTCACAACAATTGTTAGAGTATAATACTAAAATAATCGGAGACATAACACTCACACAGTAACCAAATAATTCTTGCAATGTTATACATTTTCAAGAAATAATATAAACTATACCGAACTCAGCTAGTAGGGCGTTTTTCTTCGTATTAGGCAGCCGGTCATCCGAAGTGACATTTTTCCAGGGTTCTACCTAAGTATCATCAGGCCAATGTCGGGATGGTATCTTCAACCTAGGCCCTGGCAGACTACCTTTCCTTATCCTCTTGTACCTTATCCCGGTCTGAGCCAAAGATGTCAAAAGGCCATACATAAAAATTCAATTAAATTCTTTACAAATTACAAAGCAGATGAAAAATTGACGAGACGAAGAAATTACCCACCTTCAGGAGGAAGAGAAAGATAGAAAGTATATTTCATGAGCTGGACAGGCATCTAGGCGTTAAGTAAGTCACTGTCTCAACGATGATGTTCCTCGGTGAGCACAATTCCGAGCAAAGGGACAGAGAATTTAAGCTACCATTCCGGCATTGGCGTAGTGTGCAAAAAAGAAGCATCCTAGAAAAGTTGTCAGGACGACCGTCGTGAGCTGAGCTGAACTTGAACCTGCGCAGTCTCTCTAGTGTCGGTGTTTGAAAACACCTAGGTACACTTCAGATATAGTACTCAATTAAAGTGCCATACAACGAACATCCAGTGTAAAAAAAGCTAGTATTAAAAAGAAAATCATGACACCATCGCACTAACCTTGGTCTCTTGTTGCTTCGCCCACTTAGTGAGATCAGCTCCAGTCTTTTGAACAGATTCTGCGGTCCGTGTGAAGTCAACTGCTATTACCTCATCCCAACCAGTGAATTTTGATTTGAAAATCTGGAAAGAAAAAAGATAATATTTACTGCATTATACTATAGAATAGAAAACTCCCCATCTACATTAATTTTAGCAAAATTTAATGCTTTTTCATTGTGCTATTGAACTTATATTTGTGGGAGACTTCCATCCTGAAGACTCAGCCAATAAAACGTTCAATTTGATTTGTACCGTTTTCCCACGAACTAGAATTTTGGGAGCGAAAGAATTTTGAAAAGAAATACCATTTTATCTTTTAAAAATGAGATTGAGTATTGAGAAATGTCAATTAACTGAATCCTCAGTGAGCTCATACTGCAATTAAAACATTACACGATACTGACATCTTTGTTAAATTCATGCATATTCAAGGTGGGGTTCATCCCCCACTAGAACTTTTCTGAGCCCTCCCTAAAATATTATTTGCGTTTATTTTCTGTATTTCATTGATACCAACGTTGAGAGAAAATAGTTTTGAGAAACACGTGTAACGCAATTTAAGAGACCTCCTCACCCCACATTTGAACGTTTTTCAAAAATATTTAAAAAACTAAAAACACTATCAAAAATGTAAGCGCATAGCGCACTAGGCTACTATGAAATACAATGGACTGCGATCTCGAGATCTTGTCCATTGATGAGTGATATGTTTTCAAACATTATGACGTCATTATTTAATTGAAGTCTCAGTACTCATCAATGGACAAGATTTCGAAATCGCTGTCCATTGTACTTCATAGTAATTTGTAAGTTCTAGTGCGCTATGAATTTACATTTTTGTTAGTATTCTTAGTTTTTGAAATATTCTGAAAAATGTGGGGGTTGGAGTGAGGAGGCATCTTAAGCGATGTATTCTACAAAAATGTTCATACACTGAACATTGCTCACTGCACTTTGGTGACATTACACTTTCTTTTTTTTTTCTTTTTTTTAATAAGACACAGAATGTATCAGTGTTGCTAATTCAACCATATCTAGTTATTTTAAATGTTTATTTACTTACAAAAATTATGATCTAATAATTTTCTATTGCATAACAGGATCTTAGATACTTTTAATTTCGGTTTGGTACTTTTAAATAGTCTGCAGTTGGTAACACAGCTCAAAGTACAGAGCATGACTGAACTTCCAAGTTTTGTACAGAGAAAGAATTCCGTATTCAAATGACTCAGAATCCCATGAATCTGATTAGTAATCACAATACATAATTAGCTACATATCCTAGTCTACACGTAAAAATATAACATTTTGAGAGTGGCTGCCCACTGTATCTTATTTTAATGCCTTTTAAACGTGACAACTGCCCCAAATTGTTGTGGTAATAATGCAACGAAGTCCCTGAAAAAGTTTCTGAGGAATGCTACGGCCACGCTGATTGGCTGGTGGAGCAGACAGTGCTCGAACAGTCCGTTTCACCTCATACCATATGTTCTTAATTGGATGGAGATCAGGAAAACAGGGTGGCCACTGAACGCAATGTCATGCTTCAAGAGACATTTTGTGATGAACAGAGCACGGTGATAGAGGGCATATTTCTTTCGCAAAAGAAAAATGAAAATGTAAGTTACATTACGGGTTACATAAGACAACAGCGAGGTTACAAATCCCCTGGCATTCAGATTCCATCCGTAAGTTCAAATCCATCCCAGTAAAATGGTCTCCACATCATCACCCTGTACATTCGACACCTGACTCTCCAGGTACAAACGAGGATCTCTCAGTCAGAATGGTACGTACAATGCAAACCTAGATTCAAAACACCACACTACGGTTACTACCAATCAAGGGTCCAGTTTCGACAGTCCTTGGCAAATGCAGATGACATTTCCTATTATTTGTTGTTATCACGAAGATTCTCGCAGACGTCGACAGGAATAACCCATTCCTGCTAACGCTCGACCAATCGCGTGTTGTGACACGATCCTCTGGGTCCAAAGCCTAGTTTGTAGGTACCATTCCGGGATTTGCCTGGTGTAACTGCATGCTATTCGGGCAATGACAATCATACCCTGTTCAAAATCAGTTACATTCTTTCTTTTGCTCATTTTACTTGTACCATACACGTTACAGTAAAAACACACCGACGCAACGTCCGCGGCTACCAGCACTGCCCACTTGCATCTCCTATTGCTGACGTATCACATATATGACGGCGTTCCTGCCTGTAATCAGATAGACGCTCACTGTATTTTAATTGATCTATTTTATTGAAAATGGTCATACTGCGCTGAGGGCTTAACTAGTGCTAAATATGAAGTCCCCTGTAGTACAAACACAGCCTTATTTACAACATGATGTCAACGTTTCGCTGTTTAAGTGATGGAAAGCTTTTTCAGACTTTAAAAAGCACACAGGCACACACATAACTGAAAGAACAGATTGAGGAAAGAAGCAGGCCGATAGTAATTAAACTAAATACACAAAATAGCAATTGTATCACAGCTCTTTTGTAGGGAATAAATTATCTACAATCGAAAACAATATAGACATACGAAAACTATAAAATAAACTGAAGTGAGGATTTCGGTACGGAAATACTGAATAGATAGTATGCGGAAATGAATTACAAAAAAACAAACGCGCAGAAAGTACACGCATTTTTGACACAACGATAAGATTGCGACCATTTGTAAAGTCACCTGTCATTGTATTATCATCAATATAACGTATGGTCATCTCGGACCGCACTGTATGCCTGGTTGAAAACAGACAATCATTCATCACGTTTTGACGAACGTTTCCTTTCCCTTGTGTACATTTTTCAACTCATGGTTTGATTGAAAGAGAAAACAAACACACTTGAATCTAAAATTTAATGGTTTTATTTTCCTGAGACTTACTTATAAGTACGGATAGTACAATTTCGCGACTCGCGAAAATTTTAAACACTCGAATGATCATATGGAGTAGATAGACGGTTGTTAACGTTTTGTGAAAATGTCGTTTTTAAATCATGAAATACTCGCAAAAATTTGGACATTTTCCTTCCATCCGCGAATATAATGCCTAACAATCGAAATATACATATATAATTAGTCTTCAAAAATCTATCATCGGACTTGTGTAGCACAGAGGATGTTAGAATGTAGTACACTGAATTCTCCATAGATGGCAGCAAATTTGCGAACATGAGTTGCCATTTAGCGGGAAAAATACGAACTACATAATCCGAAGGGCATTCATTGTATGCGTTACGCTGTGAAAGCTCAAGGCTTGTGTCTCAAGTCTTACAACGTCATTGGAAACAATTATATATCATTTTCAGCCACTCATGAAATTTACCCTTGCAATCAAGGAATTTTACCTTGTACTCAGGATTTTTTAAAACATTTTTACTCAAGAAATTTAAACACCTTTATTAAAGATACTTTACTGTCCCTTTTTATAACCCATACAGGCAGTTATAAACTAGGTCCGTCACATGCCGGACGGATTACATCCCTCATTTGACCAAGTGAGACCATAGACTTTGTGTTTTTCCTGCACTCAGCTTGGAGAAGGGGGTCAGGAAAGTGGAAGAAACCGGATATGACCTTTGTCAGGTATCATATCGGCATCTGCCTTGTGAAACGTGACGGGAAACCCTGCGAAAACCTGTTAGTATAGCCGGTCGTACGCCTAAAACCTGCGTGGCTTACCAGTACAGATCTGCAGTCCGAGTCCATAACCACTAGACCACGGGGGTGGGTAAAAATCGAATGGTATATCTTGAATTTGAATTGATTTTTTTTTATTTCTGGCCTTTAGGCTTCTAAGGCTGAGGCCAGGATAGGGAAGGGGAAAAGATTCGCGAAGGTGTAGGCCAGGGCCTAAATTGAAGGTGTCATCCCGGCATTTGCCTGCCGTGACTGAGGGAAAACCCTGGAAAAACCTCAGTCAGGATGGCCGGTCGATGGGATCGAACCCACGACCTCCCGAATGCTACGCCAACGCTCTACTACTGAATGATATATCTTAATGTAGTATTAGTGCACTACTAGTTGGAACTAGTGGCGCTGAAATAGTGGAGATGAGAAATGAAACCACTCATCCCCAGGGACACAACCACCTTCTTTGTAGAAATCCAGAAGCCGACGAAGGTAGTCGTGTGGTCTGAGGCGTTAGGCTAGCGTCTAAAAGGTTGCGGGTTCGAATCCTGCCTGGGACATGGGTATTTGTGGATTTCAACACGCACTGTACTCATAAAATCAAGAAGGGCTGAAGTTAAAGTTACTAAAATGACCCATACAAAATAAAGTTTACTGAAGTTTTACGAAATTCAGAATAGAGATGTCGTGTAGGTTGTACAAGGAGGTCGGGAACACTGGGTCAAAACTTTGGAAAGACACAAAGTCTATGGCCACCTGGTCAAATGAGGAAGCCACAAAGTTTGGTGTACGTTGGTCTAACGGTGTGGATGTACACCGGCAATGTATATTTAAATATTAATTTTATTATCACTTATTACTAGAAAAAAAAATGTCTACCTGTGTCTCTGTGCCTTCCTGTACTCGCGTAACCATTGCGTATTCCGCCCGCTCGATCATGCTGAAAAGTTCTTGAGAAAGTTTAACTGCTGCAGCTCGAACCAGTCTAGTAGACTTCTTTCCAAACCTAAACATTAACAGTACATACAATTCTATTAAAAATAAATACATGAATATTCCAAACAATAAAAATCATGAACTATCGCAGTACCTACGCATACACATTTTCTTTCCTGGCATGAACTGACAATTTCTGGCCTAAGACCGTCAGGTATGAGGGACGACGTCCTTCGGCGATCATTCTTCCAGGGGCAGGATGAGCAAAGTAGCTGCCAGGGCCTGAGTTGAGGTGCCATCCCAGCACTAGACTGGTGAAACTGAGAAACCTGGAAAACCTACGGTTGAAATGGAGCGGGGCTATTGTGTGACTCAATTTCAAACAACCTGAGTTGAACCAATCCGCTCGGTTCTTCCTTGATTTCTATGTTGAGTCAATGATTTGTAAAATAGCAGTAAATTGCTGAAGCACACAATGCAATTCAAAAATTAGTTTACTATCAATTCTCTTATATTCTGAATACCAGAGTCTCAGAATTTTCTCGACTCACCGTTGTTTACAATGTGTAATTATCGAAATAAAATATTTAAACGTGAATTTGAAAAGAGTACATCGTTCAGTTTTAATTTTTCATTTAGATGCATGTAAAATAAAGCCATCAACATGTTCACAATTTTCAGTAATATACATTTTACGTATAGTTAAGTACTTTACGACCTGGTAATAGTTGGAGCTCCAAAACACGGGACGGCATGTGGTAACGAGTAAACGTGACAATACTTTTACATCTGTCAACTTAAACATTTCTAACCCTTTTATAGGTCACTTGGTGCTATTCTATGAAGGCTACATTAACGAACCAATTCCAGTAGCATTTCAGTAGGTATGTGAGTTAGTATCACAACTACGTTCACGCAATAAGCTACCATTAGTAGGTTAGGTTGGGTTAAGTATCAATAATACATCTAGCTGGTCAAAGTCCATCCTATACTAAAGATACTCCGAAAGAGAGACGAGGACAACTCCAGTATTGATCACCAAGCGAAGATGACATGATTCTAATACCAAATTCCTTATTCTAAATTAGTCACAAATGATAATTTTCACTGCAATACATATTTCCCATTTGCGAGATACATATAACACTCTACATTCTTTATTACATTACAACACAAGTAAAACATATATACTTAGTTATTAGTTTCATTCATACTTGGCGCGTATGGTGGTGTAGATGCCATCAGGCAGATGGCGAAAGACGTCTCCACATAAGTAACTGTTTTCTACCATTGAGGGCGATTACAATTACTTCAAGGTACATAATTGTGATAAAAATGAATTGTTTATTTAGTAATCCTGCATACGAACTCTGCTTCCAATAACCTAAAAATACAGGAACTGCTAAAAGTTTATCTTTCTGTGTGCTTTCTGAATTTATCGTGAATTAATAATAATAAGCAAGAGGTTTGCATCAATAAGATGCTTCTGAAAAGTTCCAATTGCTATCATCATGTTAAAGTGTTCCTAATACGTTATGGTTTGAACTACCGTCCTAAACGAGCTCCGAATCACAGCGTTCAATGGACTCCTAAGGGATTTTACCTGGGGCCAGACACACTAAGCGAGCGACCTAACCTTTTCATCAATCGAAGACCCCCTATGCTCTTAGTATACGGTAGTCAAACTGCGTTTGGTTGGATCTATATACGTTTCTGCATCCTCATTTAATCTCTTTGAATTGAACTGAATTTATTTATGGACTTTAGGCAACTTCAGCTCAGGCTAGCATATCTCTGAATATACATTTTAAGGTCCCTTGATAGCGAAGCTATATAAAAAATTGACTATATAATCCCACTAAGTCCATCAGTTTATCCGTATTCAGAAACTATATCAGAAGCCACTAGATGTACAAAGGTGCTTGAGATGATGGAAAGATCTTGCTTAGAACTTGAATTTTGTTTATCGTCTTAAAGCATCTAAGGCTCAGGCCGGGATAGGGAAGGGGGAAGAATGCGGGAAGGTGTCGGCCAGAACCTAAGTTGAAGGTGCCATCCCGGCATTTGCCTGAGGAAAAATCTCAGTCAGGGTGGGCGGCCCCTGGGAATTTAGAATTTTATTTATGGCCGTTAGGCATCTAAGGCTATGACCGGGATAGGGGAGGGGAAAGGATTTTAGAGGGTATCGGTCAGGATCTATTGTAAATGTGCCATCACGACATTTGCCTGGTGACCTAAGTCAGGGTGGTCGGCCGCTGGGATCGAACCCAGGACCGCCCGAATATTAGGCCTACGTCCTACCACTGATCTACGGCGGCTCGGTAATGTTCGTTAGACTACCTCAGAGCCACCGGAACCACCTTCATTGATGAAGTGAGTCAGTGTTACCAACTCATTACAAAACGCTTCCATTCTGTTAGATGAATCTGCATCAAATATCTGAATAAGTTCTATTCGAGGCAATACAAAAATTCTGTGGGACTCTCAGTCTCGAAGCACTTCAGCTGTCAGTGTTGCCAACCATTTCTTTTTTAAAATTACGTTTTTCAAACTGTTCCCTTTACCTTACATGCAACAGCACTAAACTTTCCATAAACATTATCCGACACAATAGAAAAGTATTGTTGGTGTCACCGTTCCCAATTACCCCAAATAACAGTGTTGCCAACCTATTTTAAAAATTTAATTTTTCAATTTGGTTCCATATCGTTCGTTGGATGTAGTCGCATCCAACTTGGTAAAACATAATAGAAAAAATACTGTGGGTCTTGCGGTTCTTAGTTGTTAATGTGTTTTATAAAAATCAATGGTTCAGGGAATTGAATTTTATTTATGGCCTTTAAGCTTCTTAGGCTCAGGCCAGGATAGGGTAGGAGAAAGGATTTGGGAAGGTGTCAGCCAGAGCCTATGTTGAAGGTGCCATCCCAGGATTTGCCTGGTATGACTGAGGAAAATCCTCAGTCAGGATGGTCGACCGCTGGGATTGAACCTAGGACCTCGCGAAGGCTAACTCCAACGCTCTACCACTGAGCTACTGTGGCTCGGACAATGGTTGTATGTCTGAGACGCTATAAAGGGACCGATGCCTTCGCGATTATTGGTAGAATCATAGCGTTAACTTGTTTGTCTTTAATTTAACAATATACTTATTTTTGACCATCTAGAAATTATACAAATTTTGTTCAGTGAGCTTATGTAAAGTAATATAGGCAAGTTTTAGTTAATATAGGTTAGTTTTTATGTTACTTAGTCTTGAAAAATCATTGTTATTTGGGTGAGATATTTCCTCATGTCTTTTTTATAACTGTAATTTGTTTCAGAGTAAGGAACTTGTCACTATCCTATTTTAATGTTTGCGGGAAAAATTGAATATGCTTACCAAACAAACACATCACAGAAGCAATCCAAGATATAGACGTTTCGGTTATTCAAAAGTGTGTGTACCAGCTTACTGTGTGGCACTTCCACTTGAGGCAACTCCAAGTAACCCATTCCGAGACGTACCTGATACAGTCGTGGAAGGACAGGGGTGAAGTCAGGGTCCACGTGCTCCTGCATGGAAGGAAGATAATTCATATTAATACCACAACTACCAAACACTTGATATATTTTGAATTCATTTAATTTATGGAAATATTCTAGTGTATACCAATCTACGCCCAAAGGTCGATCATTGGGCAACGATCACCTGCTGCAGAAACGAACACACTGATGGTGCTTCAAGAATTTTGATCAGCGTCAAACACAACCCCAAATTTCATTGGATGACAAACATTACGCAAGTTGTGCTTAGTATAGTTGATGCTGAAGTTATTAGCACATTAACACTACGCTATTCACTATTCAACTTTAAAAAGAAATTATTCTCTGTGTGTTCGCTCTCTTCTTGTTTCGAATTTAAATCTGATATATATATTTTTATTTATGACCTTTAGACATCTCATGTTAGGGTCGGGAAGAGGATGTAGCAAGCAGCTTGCCAGGACCTAGTTTTGTAGATACTAGGGGTGTTCGGAATTCCGGAATGGAAATCGGATATTCTGGAATGTCGAACGAGCATCATCACGAAATGGTAGAAAAGAACGGTTCACCACCAGCAGACAGATCGACAAAACATGCTGTTTTCATCACAATTAAAACTTGCTGAATAAGGTGTATAAATCATAGCCATATTCGATCCACTACTGGATGACACCTCTCCCCGGAAGGAGACACTGGTCTACTGCTCCCACGCTGACCAGACGGGTTGGAAGAGGAGAGCCGAAGCTCTCACTGTGATCGCCACTATCTTTTATTCATATCAGCTCCCCAATTGCATCACGATGCTGGGTGAGCACCATTTCAGACCCACATGCCTTGGGGAAAAAATCCTTGGCAGCGCCAGGAACCGAATCAGGGTCCCCTCAATACATAGTCAGCAACGTTAACCACTAGATCGGCGGGGTGGTCCGAATAAGGTGTAATACAGTGTAAAGAATTCTTACGATGAACGCCTGAGCCTGAAGTGCCTAAAAGCCTTAAATAAAATTCAAATTCTTGTGTTCAAATTCTATTTCAGGATTTCGGAAAATCTGAATTTAGGAATTCCAAATTATGAATTTGAACTTAATTTGTAAGACCATTAGCTTAAGAGCTTTAGGCAAATTTGGTTCAAACTTGGATGATGATGATAGGAGGATTGGTGGGATTGAGAAAGTCGGAGGGAACAGGAGCGCACGGAGAAAACCCACGTACAGGGTGTTTGTCCACCACAAAACCCACATGGCACGATCACGGATCGAACCGACCACCTCAAGCGCCAGAGCTGAACCCTTTATCATTGAGCCAATACGGCTCTGGGAATTCCGAAATGACTTTGGACTTCCGAACACCCCTAGTAGGTACCATCCCGGCATTTGCCTGGTGTGACAGAAAAAACCTCAATGGGTGGTCGCTGGGCACGTTCCCGAACCTTCCGATTGCTAAGCAAACGCTGTACAAACTGAGCTACGGTCACTCAGTTCCCTGTTCCGAGTTAACGCAACAATTGAAGTCGCAATCCAACATAGTTTTTTAAGGAATCTTCAAGTAAGTGGAATCCGACCCACCATTGGGTTGCAATCCGCGGCAGTGTTTGGGTCTACATCACACGTCACTAACATTGCTTTTCCGCACCACTCTATCTCGCCTCTACCGAAGCTAGATTACAGGATTTCACTACAAACTTTTAACGTTTTTCATTCCAAGGGTTTTTAAAACTTCTGGAGATGATTCCTCACATCAAAACGAGAGGAAAGTTTCTCTGACAATTTTTTGAAATGTGCAAAGTTTCGGAGCTACAGGCTTCCGGGAAAACTAACTTGGTAAATAATAATAATAACCACTGGCATGACAGATTGAAAGGTCCTGAACCTGCCCCAACGCCATCTGTCTGCGATTGGTGGAACTGCGTCCATCTGAGTGACAGCTGTGTGGTCAGCACTGCGCGCATCTGACCACGAACAAGCGTATCAGGGGCTTTCTCGACCGAGTGTGGCAGTCAGGTCTTTATTCACGTGACTCCCCAGTTTGCCTCACGACGCTGGGTGGACAAGGAAAAGTGGGACTCCAGCCGGTGATTGAACCCGGGATCACGCGGACATGAGTCCAACGCTCTAACCAATAGACTATGGAGTCCCCTAAAATGAACTTCATATATCTAACACCAAGAACAGTAGAGTTTATGCGGCATGGTACCGTCAAAGACTTTAAATATGCGCTATCGAAAAATACGTATATGAAATTCCTCAATGGGCGCGCAAGGGATTCCCAGAAATGATCTGAGGTAAAGATAGGTCAAAATGGCTTTCCACTAGAGAATAATATGATGTTTGCGCCAAATCGATATCTCAAGTAGAATCCATATGACGAACGATTTTCTACAAAAAAAATGCGTCGTTATATAACAATCAGGAGTACGAATTGCATAATTTCTTAAAACGTTTTATTTATTTGTTATCAAAGAGACTGAACATTATTACGGTTGGATGCCGCCGATGCCGAAGGTCATCTTAATTCACACGGGAACTTGTTTAATTCATGCTCATTTCGACCTACCGGAACTTCAGAAATATTTCAGGAATTACCTACCTACTTCCTTTAGGGAATCCCTTGCGTACCTACCACATAATTTTGGAATACTCGTTTTCAAATAGAGCAAATTTAAAGTCTTTGACGGTACCATGACGCATCAGGTTGGTGGTGTTAGAAATATGAAGCTCTAAAGTTTATTTTCCCAGACCGGAAGAACCCAGAAGATTCGAAACTATGAACGGTTCGAAAATTTGTCAGAGGAAATTTCGTGTTGTTTTGATATGAAGAATCGTCCTCTTAAGTAATTGTTTCAACATAAATTGGCTATGCCTTTCGAAGCGGCTCTATGTATATGTAGGCAGGCGCGAACCCACAGGGGAGGGGGTTGCCCTTCCCGGGATCGTCACTGATATAGCCATTAATACAATAACAATAAAAAATACCGACCAGAGTAACGCAGAAGAATCTTGCTGTCATCATTGAGGGTACTTAACTCAACAGCGACAGTACATATAAATAAATAGAAGAGTGTTATAAATATCATGTGTTTTTCATGGATTCGTGTGCAGTAATAATAGTAAGTGGACTAATATTAATATACATAATAAAAAAGATCTGTGATATAAACAGTGAATAAACTTACTGTGTATATAGCACTAGTTCCATATATAATGATTTTTCATGGCGCGTGAATGGACTTATTGTTAATTTATATAATCGTTAACTATTCGTCAAATTCTTAACAAAGATTCGTGAAACCCACCGAATATTTCGTATGTCTGTAATATTAAAATATACTGGTATTTTGTTAATTAAAAGGATAACTTCAAATTAACGAAATGAATTAACCTTTCCTACTTTCCCACGAATCGCTTCCATTTCCAAAACTTGGCCCTGGGTTCGCCACTGTATGTAGGTATAAGTATTTATTTCTCAACCGAAACATTTGAGGCCAACTGTAACGCCCATTATTTCTAAATTACTCCGCTGTCACTGTTTTGTCGCTGTTGCTAGACTTGTAAAAGAAGGTAGTCTACATGGCGGAGGCCATGTTGGAAGAATTGGAGTCTAATATGTGCCATGTATAGATAAAATGTACCTGTAGGCCAACACAATTCCTGTTCGCATATAAGAATTATAAAGGCTACGTTACAAGTTGCAGTAATTGGATTATCTGTGTTTAAAATGGCTTTATTTATACAGGGTGTTGCAAAATAACACCGACATAACAACCTCACAAGATTCATGACATGAAAATAAGGAAAAGGAACGAGGATGAACAAATACTTCATTTCGGCGCTATAGACTGCCGAAAGCGTGAGAAAATGAAGTTAATATTTCCAATATCATTAACCGTACAACTGAGGCGCCAGGGTACCCTCAAAGACTTCAAACCTGCTCTACCCAAAAATGTATATTAAAAACTGCGCAAAGGATTACCCAAAGGAAGTTGGAGATTTCCGGAAGTAAAGGTGAGTCAAAATATGCATGAATGGGACTGCCTTGCAACAAGTAACAATAATTCGTTCGCGGCAAGTCGATATCTCGAACATATTTGACTTGCGGTACAATTCTTTCAACAAAAGATTCGTGGTTGCATAAAAACAGGTGTAAATGCATCTTCTTCAACGAACGTTTGTTGTATTTTTACCCTGTTAAGAGGCCAATGTTTACATTTATCATCTGTCCTCACGTGAAAAGTTGTTGTATTTATGTTCACTTCGACTGGAAATCCCCTACTTCCATTGGAGAATCCTTTGCACAATTTTGGAGTATGCATTTTTGGAAAGAGCAGGTAAGAAGTCTTTGAGAGTACCATGCTGCCTGAGTTCTACGATTAAAGGTATTGAAAATATAAAGTTCTAAAGTTCAAGCTTTCGGCAGTTTATAGCGCCGAAACAAAGCATTTGTGAACCCTCCTAGCATGTCAGGAATCTCTGCAACACCCTGTATATGTTTTGCAGGCATTTGACCACTGACCTACTTACCGTTATAGGATCGTCAGGTGGCATCCCGTCTTCTTCTCCCAGGAGCCTCCAAAATTCTGGGCTCTCATCACCAAGAGTCTCTGTAATGATCTCTGCCTTGTTCTTCCGTTCGTTCTTGTTTATCTTCTCAGCCATCAATCTGCGAAGATAAAGTGAGAATTTAATATCGTAGCAAGAACGAATTTGATTCCAGCTTAATTTTTTTTTTAAAGAAAATAGCTTATACAAATTTTTAATGACACAGATATAAATTGATAACTACGGCAACGAAAATCTTATTTATTTATTAAGTGTCGAAATAAAGCCTTAGCCATTTTACATAGGACACAGTAATACTGAAACAACAAACAAACAACAACAACAAAAATTAATTAGAAATTACACACAAAACAGAACTTGTTACCTCTGAGATGTCCATTTACATGTTTATAAAGGAACTTGAAATCAGACACTTTACGAGGATATTCTGGAGATCCAATGTTCAATGTTTTAATTAGTGATTTTCTGTCTAAGTTGCGAACACTGGGCACTTGAAACGTCTAGAAAAAGTTGAAAACTTTCTCCAGCTTAGAAACAACAGTTGGAGTAGCTATAGATCATACCGGTGAGCAGTACTCTAGTGAAAGGGACACATAAGTTCTGTAATATAGTGATAAAGCCTAAAAATCTCTAATCTCGACATATCTGTATAGTAACCCTGGGAGACGCATGCCTTCTTTTGGCTGTGGAAGCAACATGTATTTCAAAGCTTAGGTTCGAAAGTACAATAACACCACGGTCCTTATGATATGAATTACTATTTGCTTAATAGCAGTGCCTCCAATTTCAAAGCCACTGTAGAAGCAATTTTTCTTGCTGCAAAAAAAAGAAAAGGGGGGAAAAAAGAAAGAAAGAAAGAAAGAAAGAGAAAGAGAAAGAGAGAGAGAGAGAGAGATATTTATATCTTGATCATACGAAGATATAAATGCACTAATATCAGCTCAAATACATCATCAATGCTGTTAACTTCACGTCAGGAGTAAGAAACAGTTTGCAAACGGCATCTTAAAATGATGAGTCGTGTGTGTATTTTATGAGAACAACAATATTATGATTTGTCTAGCATAGCAAGCAGTTTTTATTTTTAATTAAATTAATTAATTGTTCAATAAATATGATTATACACGCCCATTTAACTCATGGTAGACATTTGTATCTCGCTAGATAGCAGCGCAGTTTTAGGTGAATTCTAAATGTCTGTGTATGGTTAGTTACTGTGCTTATCTTCTCTTTATTTTTACAGTAAGTTCAATATTTGAATTTTTATGGCCTTTAAGTAGCTTTGGCTCAGATCGAAGTTAAGTTCAATATTTGGTAGACCTGTAATCTACTAAAAGATTTTACATGTGCAAAAATATGTGGGGCAGAGAAATGAAAACAGGGCAGACGGCAAAATGTGTCACTGAACATTGATTA
>JAGDQP010028957.1:0-13605 GCA_022664845.1 Lepisma saccharinum
TATCTCACAAATAAACCTATCGATGGTTCAAAGTGCTTTTTGACCATACCCGGCAAAGAAGTAAGGTATATCAGAAAACTACCTTAAATCCATATTAAAAGTGCTTTTGTCCATTAAGACTGGTGCAGTACGCGAAAGTTTGAGTCAAAGAACAAGTACTCATAACGTGATCTACGTCTGAAAACACGCGTTTATTTTTAAACGCTTAAAAATATACACAAATACACATTAAATGGACCAGGGAACCGAAATGGAACCGGCCAACCGGAACTGTTGCTCCAAAAGGTTTCCTTAATCCATCTTGCTAAGGTTTAGGAATCAACCGGAATAGACGCCTAATGTTCAATCCATACCATCACGTCATGGGGACTGTTAGTACGGAAGCAAGTACTTCGCAAACAAACATGGATGGTTTATTCTTCCAGCCGCATTAGCAGACAGCGTGGTGAGTCAAAAGGACCTCATTGTCCGGAGGACGGAATGCAGCTGGCAGCGGCAGCGGTCAGTCCTGTAGGAACTCCGAGGGTCAAAATTCCCGGGTTTGGACTGTAGACTGCCAGGACACCGACAATGCAACTCGAGTGAACCTATATATGGCAACTCTGAACCGCCGGTCACTTACAGGAGAGAAGTTGGAGAGTTAATTTACGAGGACGATGAATGTACTACACTAGATTCCCAGAGAAAAGAAATGACCGTGCTGACGTTCAAATGCAAGGTGGATAGATGAAATCAAGCGTTTCAAGAGCTATATGAATGAGGATAGCAGTTAAATTCTCAATTTAGTTATCGATACTAGAAGCAATTTTTCCAGTACCAGTCTAGTTATTAACATTGCTGACTATGGGCTCCATTCCCGACCACTACAATTCAATCGTTATGGTTAATTCAAATAGGCTAGATTCAGAGGGTGTAACTAAAAGTTTATCAAATCACTGCAAGTGTTATTCCACTCAATTAATGACATCAGCTGGATTGTAATTTTTCAAACCTGAATATATGATTCTAGATTTGTAAGATAAAAGCAGTCTAAAAGTGGAATTATGTTCTTTTGATTTCACTGAGAAGTCATACGTTGCTGATCATTTCAAACCAGCATCCTTTACTTTGTAGAATTATTCGTTCACTAATGTAGTTCATATCATTCAATATCGATATTTTTATATTTAGATGGCCATGTACACTAAGGTCTGGGATAGGTTTCGGTAAAGGATGGGAAAGGTAGCGAGCAGGATGTTTATTAAGTTATCATCCAGGCATTCACTAAGGTATCATCCAGACATTTATCCGATGACATAATCTTCTTCTTATGATGTGTATTAGACTTGCAATCGTCCGCTCACGTATCATTATTCAACTAAAGTTCACATACCAATACATGCTTACCTAAAAAGCATATAATTTCATTTCAACATGTCTTCACAACAACACTAGCAAGATCTCAAAACGAAACCAAGGTCCTACATATACAATAGGACAAAAAGTTATTTAAATAAACAAATAATTTCTTGCTCTGGTTGGGGAAGGAAAACAAAGGTATATTATCATAAACATATTTTCTCTACATGCGAGGCCGAAACACAATATTCACAACTTCCGGTAGGAATAGAGCGCATAAAATACACAAATTTTCAGCCAATGTTTACACAAGTGCAGATCTAGTTAGAAATACAACATCTGGTCCCAAACGCAACAATAAAAAAAAAGAAGTTTAAAAAATATATAGAATTCAATTGTTTGTTTTCAAATCAAGAGTTGTAATTCACAACAGACCAATTCGTTTAATATAATTTTATTTCTGCCGTATTTAGCTACACATTCCCAAATAACCATAGCATTCCAAATTTGTTTTATTGTCTTGCAAACAAAAATATCATAATTTTTATTTTACAGTATTTTTTACAATGTATTTCCAGCCATAACAAGCAATATCTAGCCATTCCGAATTTATTTTATTGTCATGCAAATCAAAATTTTAATTTTTTTCTTCCATTTTAATGTACCACGTATTTATTTACTCTGTGATCATACATATCAAGCCTCGTCCCATCTCTGTGCACAAGCCGAGGTCCACTTAAAGCGGGCATCTTCATAAATCTGTCTGAGCTGCTACGTCACTTTCCAAATACATGCAAGGACCCTAAAATCCTGAGTGAACTGCTACAAACTTATGGCGAGCGCGTTATTGATTAATAAATGTCAAGTTGTTGTGTGATCAATTCCTATAGAAGTAATATAATGATATATACACATCGCTGTACATATTTAAGCGTCGTATATAACTATTACATAGTGATAGGCACCACAGTCGCAGACATAGGAATGGAAAGTAAAAATATCGCTAACAGTGAATGGTGGTGTCTCACTTCTTGGAGCAGCCTATTATCATTAATCTGAGAGAAGTAAAAACTATGAAACATTATCATGTTAATTTGGCAACTCATAAACCAATGTTTTCTCATACTACCCGAATGATAGTAGTAAATTACCTATTATTCCTCAAAGAACAGCTATTTGATGCATTTAAAATGTTCAATTTGCATGCTATTTTCTTCTTGCGAGTCAGTAATATTGTCGAAAGTCAGTTCAATATATTACTAGGAATCGGATTGAATATTACGAAAATATTCCTATTACGTCGGCAGTATAGGATTTCTGCAAGAAGTAACAAGTTTATTGTGTACACTGTTATATGTCATCTTGTTTACGTTTCGGCTGATCTGTATAGCTTATTTGGATTTAGTAATATTATATATCAAAAGGTTCTACATTTAATTTATAGTGTACATCATACCAAAAAGGTACAGTCGCGGTTAACAAAATTAATTGCTGGAGTGTTTTATACATCATCACACATCTCTATCTTTTTTCTTTTTTTCGAAATCAGTAGTTCCAGAATTATTATTTACTCAAAATTACCAAATCTATAGTTGGACAGAAGAGGTTATTCCATAAGTGAGTCAAAACTGGATACATTACTTCCGAGAGCTATGTGTAGTAACAAATAGTGGAATGATATTTGCTAAAATTATAGGAAGCGAAGAAAACCTGAAACTAAATTACGAAGGCCATTCAGAAAGTTTCGAGACTCTCCTCGCACAAATAAAACAATATGTGAAATTCTGTGTACTTGTAGATCAAAATAATGTAATTATTACGAAGAAAATACAAGCCTTTCCACTAATTCTGCCTTCCTATAGAGCTCGGTGACCTGTCAGTGATACCCGAACTGAGGCCAATATGAAATCGAAGTAGAAGCAACGAATATACATCAAATTAGACGTCCGCCTGCAGTTACACCCTCCATTCCGAAAGAAACCGAACTGTTGAAAACAAATAGTACCACTAGTGCCATCTGTTGTAATATTTTACCGGTAGATGGCGTAGTCCCTCATTGACAACTGGTATAAATGTCATGACATTTGGATGCACGGCAACAAAGTTATTGCGTTTCAACTGTCAGTGTGTTGTGTACATCGGTCGGAAAATGAGTTTCAAACAACGAGCTGCAATTGAGTTTTGTGTTAAACTGGGTAAACCTTTTACTGAAACGCACCAAATGCTACAAAATGCATATGGTGATGAGTTTCTATCCCGTACGCAAGTTTACGAGTGGTTCAGGCGATTCAAATCGGGTAGAGAGACGCTGGATGATGACGAAAGATCAGGCCGTCCCAGAACCGGATTATCGGAAGAAAACATCGAAAAAGTGCGTGAATTCATCAAACATAACAAAAAAGCGTCGGTGAAAGTTATTGAAATGGAATTAGGCATTCCTCAAACAACCGCATACCGCATTTTGACCGAAGTTTTGGGCCTTAAGAAGGTTAATTCGCGGTTTGTACCACACAAACTCACCGAAGACCAAAAAGTTGATCGAATTGCGCATTGCAAAAACATTGTTAAAAGTGCTCGGCAGGATCGAAACTTCTTGAAATCGATTGTAACTGGTGACGAGACGTGGTGTTTTGAATATGAGCCCGAAACAAAGCGGCAAAGTGCTGAATGGAGAGCGCCGGATGAAGGACCACCCAAAAAAAGTCGCTTGGTGAAGTCAAAAGTTAAGGTGATGCTGATTTGTTTTTACGATTCAAAAGGAATTATCCACAAAGAATTTGTTCAGCCCGGCCAGACAGTCACTGGAGAGTTTTACTTGGGCGTCATGAAGCGTTTGCTGGCAAGAATTCGTCGTAGTCGGCCCGAATATCGAGAAATCGGCAGTTGGACTCTTTTGGACGATAATGCACCATCACATCGTTCGCGACTTGTAACTGAATTTTTGGTCAAAAATCACAGTATTCGTTTGCATCATCCGCCCTATTCACCAGATCTCGCTCCGTGCGATTTCTATCTGTTCCCGAAACCGCATTTGGCGATGAAAGGAAAGTGGCACGCATCGATTGAAGCCATTGAGAAGGCGACGACCGTCGTCCTAAAGACCATTCCAATAAAGGACATGGAGAAGTCGTTTGACAACTTGTTGGAGCGTGCAAATATGTGTATCGATGCAGAAGGGGAATACATTGATTAATAAAAATGATTTGTTCCAAAATGTACATTGTTTTTTTAAAACGTTCGGTTTCTTTTGGAATGGAGGGTGTATTCCGCACAGAAAGATAGAAGCAGCCCGTGAGCGCTTGTTTTCTTGTCCCATGCTTCAAGTTTTGAGAAGAATAATAAATTTAAGGGATATCTGGTCATCGTGGAAGATGCCCCTCGATTCAGACACCTATCCACAACCTCAGCAGATATCAACATCAACATGATCGAGGTCATAATAAGAGGAGACTGAAGAATTATCATGCAAGGAAGATCAGACGCAATCTCAGTAGATTCTTTTCCGGCACAGAAGCGTCTGCAGTATGGGCCATTCCATGTAAAATCAACAAACATTTTAACACAATTCTACTTTACCCTCTCAGATTTATATGATTTTTAGCTTATTGCAAGCATCCGTTGAGAATATTAAAATATATTTTATTTTTTCAGATTTTTTGACGCATTATGTTCTATGAAAGTTCGGAAGTCAAATGTTCCGTGTTTGTAGTTTACAAAATTACTTATTACTCAGCAATGGATGGCGCTAGAGACCTCGTAAAGGGCTCATTTTAAATCTCTTGTAATAAGATTTCATTTGATATGATACTCAACAGGGTTGCATAAAATTTTATATCCAAAAAATTAAAAAAAAAAAATGATTTTCTCAAAATCGGACACCTCAATTAAAAAAAAACTCTTAAATGTTGGTCATACATTTCTACATTTAACATGAAATTTGTAATTTGGGACGATAATGGGATCGTGAGATATAAAATATTTTCGTTATGTGCCTGAGTAAGAAAACGCATTAGCGGTCCACAGTAAGACAAATGCACCTTTGGTAAACTTTATTTTTTGGGGTAATTTTAGTAATTAGTGACTTCTTCACGTCTCGAGCTGTTAAGTTTCTAAAATTCACAAACATCTGTGACTCAGTCGGGATTCGAACCCGAAACCTTGAGTTGCTAGCCTGACGTCTCAGACCAAACTGCTACCAAGGTTGACTCCGTATTGAGAATTTTAATTATTTATGGCTTCTAGCGTTAGGCACCTATGGCTCAGGCTGGGATAGGGAGCGGAAAGAATGCAGTAAGAAGTCGGCTAGAGCTTAAGTTTCATGTACCAACAAGATATTTGGCTGGTGCGACTGACGAGAAACAATAGGTTCATATTAAGAATATTATTTATTATTGGAACCGGGACTATAGGATTGGTTTCCTGGATTTCAAAACTGAGGATTCGGATCTGATACTTGGAACCGGGTGAACGGATCTGAATCCAGAAACCGGGTACCACGATCCAGGATACGGATATCCGGTTCCAAAAACCAGATCCGAGTCCTCAGTTTCTATTTTCAAGATATGAGTCCGGGTCCCGGTTCCAATATTACGTGCCCGAACAAGATCCATGTGTCTATCCTTATTATATGCCAGTTCATAAAAAAATAGACTTAATGTGGACCTAGGCTTTTCCTCAGTCACACCATCAAAATATCGGGTTGGTATCTTGAACTTAAGCTCTGACCAATTTGTTACTGAATCGTTGTCCTCCCTATTCCAGCATGATCCATAGATGCCTAAGGCTAAAACTATAAATGATTCAAATTCTAAATACGGAGCCAACCTTGGTAACCGTTCGGTCTGAGGTGTCAGGCTAGCAACTCCAGAGTTCCGGGTTCGAATCACGACTGGGACACGGATATTTGTGGATTTTAGAAACTTAACAGCTCGAGACGGGCCGAAGTCATTAATTACTACAATGACCACAATAAACAAAGTTTACCAAAGTTTTTTTTTATCTTAATGTGAACCGCTAATGTGTTTTCTTACTCAAGCATATAACGAAAATATTTTATATCTCACGATCCCATTATCGACCCAAATTATGATTTTCGTGGTAGGTATAGGAAGGTGTAACCTAAAAACGCAGAACATTTGATTTTTTGAACTTTCATAGAACATAAACCAGTGCGTCAAAATATCTATAAATAATAATTTTTAATATTCTCAACGGGTACAACAATAACCTAAAATTGTCATAGAAATCTGGGAGGGTGTAGTAGAAAAGGAGTCTTGAATTCATATGGAATGACCTGTATGCAACAACGGTCTGAATTTAGTGCCTGGACAATACTCCGACCCATTATGCTCATGTCACCCAACAGGTTGTCGATGAGTTAAAAGTCGCGATCATTGCCCACGCTCCCTACTCACCTCATCTCGCCCTCCTGCGGTTTATATCTACTGTCCTAAGTTAAAGAAAGAGCTCCGTGAACAGAAATTCAATTCCGATGATGACCTCAGCTATGCTGTGATGAGTCTACTAAACGTCAAAAAGGGGATTGAAAACAGTATTAAGAAAGTAGATTGAGAAATGGAACAAGTGCATGCATATACCAAAAGAGTGCTTCGAGAGATCCTACTAAATGTCATCGCATATGTATGTTTTTTCCGGGTTGTGTATTAAATTCGGTTTCGAAACTTTTTGAATGGCCGTCGTAGTTGCCACAATTCAATAGTATTTTTGTAAATATCTATATTAAAATTACCTGGATTGGGTACACATTGCCGTGCGAAGTAGCTATAACGGTATCCTGGCTCGCATAAACTTGCTGTTACTGCACTCACACGAAATGAGACCAAGATAGTAAAGAGTATGTAATTACTGAAATGCATTTCTTGATATGAATTGCGTCGTTCAGCTTAAAAATGTTATCTGTAAAATAAATAAAAAATATATCAATAATATCGTTGAGGATACGGAGAACTTTATTAATAATATTCCCATTCACTGACAAGTAAGGTCACGATTCTTGAATCGGGGATCCGAACGAGACTTACCAATTGACGGAACATAGTGAACTCTTTACTACACGAAACTCTTAGCGGCAGAGGGCGTCCTTGCCAAACGTTAAAACAAATCAAAGTTAACGTGGAAATCCAATTTGTACTTATCAAAAGTTCCAGAATGGCTAAATATTTCGCCTAGAATGAGGTTTCTAAATAAATTGTCAGAAAATTATCAGAGCTATCCGGCAAATTAGCCATAATCCTTGTGCTTGACCCTGTGTGGGTTTCATGGGGTCCAAGTTCGATTCTGTAATTGGGACTCCCACTTTTCACCGCGGAATCTGCATATACGTTAAAAACTACTGTACGTCAAAAATGTTCTTGGGAAATGTTGAATATTAGCCATGGACCTTACAGGCAGGGGCGTAACTACTATGGCGCAAAATCCCGCAATGCGGGGGTGACCCTTGAAGGGCATCCTTCACCCTAGCCTCTCAATGGACCTCCGCCCTTAGGTATTCTCAGCTAAATATCTCGGTTAGATATTTAGAATGGAACAGCTAAATATCTCGGTTAGAATGCGATGTTTTGAATAATTGCAAGAAATAGTTTCCAGGATATCATCATAGCAATTAGACGAGCAAGGATAACTCCTTGTGCGGGACTGGCCAAAGTTCGATTTTTCAAATGTGACCCCCACTTGTCATTGCGGATTCTGCATTTACGGGAAAACTTCGTCATGTAGGATACAGACCAAGAGCTCTACAGAGATCAAATAGATTAATGGTGAGAAGTTCGCAATGAAAGACTATGAAATCTTACTTGCAAGAGAAAATTTTGCAGGAAAACAACATAACAATTGGACAGTGTTGTCAAAATTTCTGCTTGTATCAAGCATCTGTCGCTGAACTTCGCATCGATTGTATGACTTAAAAATGTACAATATTTCGTACTTTCTCGATTTTCAATAACAATTCAATTTGAATTCAACTCTTTGAAGTGTTTTTGTGTGAAGTGGAGTGAAGTGCAATGAATTATAAGGGTGGTAACGGCCTCACGCCAGTCCCTTGTGTTTCTCTGAATGCAGTCTTATTCCTGATGGTTGATTCCAGTTCAGTAATCAGGATAGTACTTGTTTTTACTTCTCTTTAACGTCCTGATGTTCTATAAATGAAAATAAGATGGAATGCTTCAAGTTCCGTAAATGTTAACTTTGATGTGTTGAAGCGCTTGACATAACAGTCACACTTCCACGATTCCACGTATCCTAATGTCGTCGATGACTTCCATGTTGTTCTAGAAAATGTCAACGACCTTTTTAAATAAAGACTCCTCTTACCTGTTTTTTAGCTTGTCCAAACATCCATTTTTTCTTTCAGAGCGTTCGCGGCATTTCTAAGATACATTATCTTCAAATATAATGATAGTTGTTAGTTCAGTCTCTCACAAATTGAGATGTATACATACTTGAATAGTTAGGAAAGGAGTGAGAGTGTGGAATGAAAGAAAAAGAAAACAGTAAGGTAATCACAGTCTTATTTTAATCACAATCCAATCATCATGTATTTCACGCTGGATTTAGAATTTACCGTGTGAACAATGTGGGTTTCGACTTGGAATTGGGTTTGTCCACAATGTCTGATTGCTCTGTTGCTTCCCTGCAAAATTTTGTCTTGGCAGTAAGATTTCATAGACTTTCATTAGGCCACTGTAGAGCTTCGGAGCTTCTCACCATTAATCTGTAGAACCTATGGTCCATATCCTACATGACATAGATTTTCGCGTAGATGCAGAATCCGCAATAAAAGAGTTGGGGTCCCATCTGAAAAATCGGAGTTGGACCCACACAGGGTCCCGCACAAGGAATTAGGGTATCCCGTGGTATAGTTCTCATAATTTCCTGGAAATCTGGTCCCTTTCAAATTTTCGAAACATCGCATTCTAACCGAGATAATTAATTAGCCGTTCGGCACTTCTCAAGATTGATCAAATGTGGGCTCTGTGGGGCCCATGGCTAATATTCCACATGTTTCAAGTAAATTTTCTGACGTGCTTGTTTAACCCGTAGATGCAAAATCCAGAATTAAAAGTAGAAGGTCTCATTTGAAAAATGAAACTTGGGTCTCATAGGACCCATATAATGTTTCACAAAAGGATTTTTGCTAGTCCATCGGATAGCGTTGATGATTTCCTGATAATTTTGGCTCATGCAATTTTTCGAGAATCTTCATTGTAACCGAAATATTTAGTATTTCCAAAGCTTTTGACACGCACTGTTTAGACCTTCATATTAATTTTGATTTGTTCAAGCGTTTGACCCCACACATCACCGGACGTCCGCCGGATGTCCAAAATACCTCCCGAATGTCCGAAGAGATCCGGGATATCATGGGACATCCATGGGACATCCGAAGCAGGACGTCCAAATTATATCCAACACGGATATCCTTAAGACATCCTCTTTAAGTCCTACAATGTCCAGTGTTTTCCTTCCAAATATAAATGTGAAAATAGATTCAAAGACGAAAATAAACAATATTGTGAAATTTGAGAAAATATGTATTACCTTTACTGGAAGTGCTCTCTGAGCATTGTGGTACAACTAATTATTTGGGAAAATCTGCTATTTAATTTTGTCTAAAATACTCCTATTTATTAATAGAGAGAGTTGGTGTTTCATGCGCGTGAGTTTGCTTCACATTCAGAATGTTCCGAGTTTAAGTCAGAAACTGCATGTCCACCTTGGCTGAGATTTCCCAGTTTTCGGCAGTCCTTCCAAGTACCATGGTGGTTCTCGATTAATGATGGAGTCGCTTCCCTGTTATTCCTTATTAAAGGTCAATTTCCAGATGCTAATATAAAAATTCAGATAAATATGTGTGGCTAGAGTTATTTTGGTGTTTTATGAGTATGCTATTTTTAACTGCAGGCTTGGATAGATATTTGGCAAGGAACCTGCAAATTTCTTGCGAAACCTGAAATCAATTTGCCTATTAGGATTTTAGGAAAGTAGCTATCAGAGACGGAATCTGATCGTCATTTGTTGGAACGTTATTGGTGAATGGGAAATGCGCTTTCATTTGTTTTTGTTTATTCCAGCTAAGGGAGTAGGTTTATATATTTCGTGTAACGTTTTTATTTTAAGAAAAACTGAACAATTGCAGTGACGATATTAGTTTATAATATTTAAATTGCTTATATAGTTTCATTTAACTAAATCTGATGGGCCCAAGAGTGATTTGGTTAAACGAAAATTCGGTTAGGCCAGAAATATAGTGACTGACAAACTGTAGTTTGGTATTGTACAACACGTTAAAAGAGCAGCTTATTTTAAAATAAACAATTTTTCAAACATAGGCCTACCACTATAATGTTAAAGTACAATACAGTACACGCTACTGAATTTACAAAGAACTTGAAAAATAAAATTGTGTCTTTTCTTATTTTCGTCTTTCATTATTTACCGTAAGAGTACCCGTTGTATACTCTATTTTACCGAGTGAGCGAATTATCTATGGAACGTTACCGGAAAGGTCGCTTTTAAGTTCCATAGACGTGCAGATAGTGATTCAGGGCGTCAGACAGAATTTAATGCTAGAATGTTGAAACTTGCAACGTTTGTTCCTTTTCTCCCCCTTACCTGAAAACTTAAGGCACTACGACGACCAACGCATTTTACTTGTATTTCTTCACTATATGCACTCCAACACCCATATCACGAAAATCACTGTACGTATCACTTTTCATTCCTTTTCACACTTGGAATCTTCGCAAACGATCTCTCTTACGCCGTAGTATTTTGAAATATGCATTTTGAAATTCTAGACACTTCAATGATATAGGGCTGCGTTAGGTTAGAAAAGTCAGATTAGATTGTTTTTTAAACTTACGCATTTAAAATTCTACACATTTGACTGACATAGGGTTTAGTGTGGTTACGTGTGCTTAGGCTAAATGTGGTGAGGTGTGGTTATGTTAGTTTAGGTTAGGTTAGGTTAGTTTAGGTTAGGTTAGTTCAGGTTATCTTAGTTCAGGTTATCTTAAGTTAGTTTAGATTAGGTTGGTTTAGGATAGGTTTAGCTTAGGTTAATTGAGGTTAGGTTCTTTAGGTTAGGTTAAGTTAGAATAGATTGGTTTAGGATGGATCAGGTTAGTTTAGGTTAGAATAGGTTAGGTTAGTTCAGGTTAGGTTACATTATCCCTCCTGGTACACTATACAATGCAAGTCATAATTAATAGTCGTTCATTCTTGTAAGAATTTATCCTATTTACGGACCTGGCCTGCAACTGAACTATCTGTAAAATATGTAAAATTACCATATCGTGATGGGTTTGCAGTATTTCCTCTCTTGCACTGCTATTCCTCTTAAGATATAAATTATTCATTTGGATTTAAGACAGTGAGAGTAAGTTAGACGCCCACTTATGTTTTAAGTCCACCCATGTTCTGTAGGTTAAATAATGTTTAACGTATACCGTGTCTTTTATGATTTGTAACATTGTGTTGATCACATTGCATGGAATTAAATGGGTCGTGTGTTCCAATTCGCTGCACTGTATTTATTTATCCGGTGATAGAAGCTATCTGAGTAAGTAATAAACACCGACTGAGTAAGCGTCTT
The DNA here is from genome assembly GCA_022664845.1 of Lepisma saccharinum. NCBI lineage: Eukaryota > Metazoa > Arthropoda > Insecta > Zygentoma > Lepismatidae > Lepisma > Lepisma saccharinum. The sequence continues at coordinate 11,951 of JAGDQP010028957.1, forward strand.
CAAAGTAGTATTGTGAATAAATACTTTTTTAAATGATAAGAACGCTTCCGGCGTCCGTGAAACAAGTTGGAGATAGACATTTTCATGTCATTTTTGCAGTACCGTTACTCCTTTACCGGGCCTAGATGGGACATTCAAAGGAATTATGAATTTATTGCTGTCCGATGGACATCTCTATACATGTCCTATAAATGTATGTTGCTGACTTAAAAAGTTCATTCGTAGAATGTCGACAAGTCGTGCTTACGGATGTCCGATGACATCCGTATTTGTCCTTCAAATGTCCATGGCGGACCTAAAAAGGACGTCCGTAGAATGTCCTAAAACCTTGCGTACGGATGTCCGATGGACATCCCTACATCTCCTATAAATGTCCCTTGCGTACCTAAATGGACGTCCGTCGGATGTCTACAGGAGTTGCGTACGGATATCCTACGGACATCCATTGACATCCGCGGGACCTTTTTCGGACATTCTATGGACGGCCGACATGTCCGCTAAGGATATCCTAAGGATATCCATTGGATGTCCGTGTGTTGTCTGGGACATGGATGCCCTCTGGGGCAAAGATTTTCTTGTAGTATTCACTGTTCTCCATCGATTCGCACATGTCCTGTTCGGATCGCCGATTCATGAATGATTACCTTTACTTGTGAGAATATTTCCCATTTCTTTTACAAGTAAAAGTAGTCAAGATGGCGCAGCAAATACTTAGAATTATATTCACAACTACAATAAGATATTGTTTACTCTACATATGTATAGAACTGAGAACTGAATTCATCTGCCTCGGTATACGAATAGGATCTGTGATTTTCCTCGATTTTCCGTACTAAAACTATTGTGGAACTTTATTGAGGGTTCCTAGCAACACTGTGTATATTTTTTGAAACAGTGTATGGAATATTGTATCTATGTTAAAGGAAACAAAATATACACTAAAGGGTAATTCCACAGAATTTCGACAAGTGGAGGTCACTCGACTATTTTTGATATCCTTTACATTTGGTACATTGAATGCTACCATATACAAGCGAAGTTGAAAACAGTTTTTGAAATCTTTTATAGCTCATAGTTCTGGATATACAGTGTGTTCAAAAATGAGATTCTGCAAAAACGGCGAATTATAAAGTTACACATATTTCACAAAATACCTGTAATATTTGAATAATTCAAAAACATTTAAACTACAAACACCTCAGAAAATATTTAAAGCTATGTCTTTAAGTTGTAGCCTCAAAACGGCTATCGGACAGCGTGGTTTGAACAGTTGTAAAATATAGGTGAAATTCTAATTTTAGATTTTTTCCTGATTGAATGGAAAGAAATAGCAAGCCATTTACTTTGTTATTATCATCTACTATCGTCACTGTAACGACAGAAAAAAAATAACTTCCTGTGTCAGTTCCTTTTCTTTATATCGAGACTTCAATTTCATAAAAATTTTAATTTGTCAAAAGGACCCTTTAAAAATTATGGAAATGGGGTCCCTGTCAAATGTTACAAAACTTTGCTGAATTATAGTCCTGAATGAGTACATTAAAAGTGTCAATAGGACCTAGGTCGGATAAACTAGTGTTGGCAAGCTACAGCTTCCAGAAGTTACCGCATGCACGTAATAGTACTGAACATCGAGGTCCTGCACGAGCACGAAA
>JAGDQP010028957.1:13705-23745 GCA_022664845.1 Lepisma saccharinum
GCTGAAGAATCTGCAGAAAAATGAAGAATGTCGATGGTAGGCAGTTGTGCTCATGCTGCACAGGTCACCTTAGAGTTTTGCGGATCCTGAGTCCGAATGTACGGTTGCAATTGCTACATGGAACTACAATCGAGAGAAAGAGCAATCATGTCCGAGCACATGCTATATAAGGTTTTGGGTTATAAGATCTAATTCACACACTTGTGATTTTAGGCGCATTAAATGCGTTTTCCTCCAAACTATATTTTGTAAAGTGGCCTCGCATTCGAAGTCAGCTTCATCTAAAATCTATATAAATGCAGTTTGAATCTGATTTCTCGACTTTGTCTCAATGTGACCTTGATGTGAAATTGAAATGACCTACAGACAAGCTGACCTCGGATTCGAACTCAGCGACCTAAAAAAACATATAAGAAATGGTTGTACTTGGTTGCGCGGTTTTTTCTCAGTGTGACTTTGAAATGACCTTTGAATGACTTGATACAGGGATCTTGGATTGGAACTCTGCAACCCCAAAAACCTATATAAATGTCGATTGAACGTGATTTCTTTTCCTCAATGTAACCTTGATATGTCTTTGAAATGACCATCAGATGACCTGATACAGTCATACTGACCTCGAATTCGACCTGTGACCCAAAAAACATATAGTAGGTGATTGCACTTGATTTCTCGGCGTTGTTTCCTAGTTTCGTATTACACGATCTCTTGCCTTCATTGGTCGGATTCAATGTGATCTTGCATTAACTGGTTGCATAACATGCAGTTTTGACTTGACTGACCAGAATGAATGGAGTCTTCCTTTACGCTAATTGAATACAATCTTGCCTTTATTGGCCGGGCTAGAGACATCTTGCCTTACCTGGTAAGGTTTAATGTGGTCTTTCTTATATAGTTACAGGTCTTCCGAATAGAATTCTTGCCTTACGTGATCGGATCGAGTGCGGTCTCACGTCAACTGGTAGGATTGACTGATGTGTTGCCTTCACTAGCCGGATTGAACGCGGTCTTGCCTTCATTGCCGGACCAAGAGCGATCTTGTCGTAATTGGTCGAATCAAATGTGGTTTTACCTTACCTGGTCGGATTACATGAAATCTTACCATAACTGGTTGGATTGAACACGGTCTTACCTTGTCCGATTGAATATAATCTTGACTTAACTAGTCGGATTAAACGCGGTATTGTCTTAATTGGTAGATCGATTGAGCAATTGTAACCTCAGATTCGAGTTACATTTGCGCACACACATTCGGGGACTTGTGTCGTTCGAGTAATACTGCCTACTATCGCACTTCTCCATTTTGTTTATTTTTTTTTTTGGTTCTTCGGCGCTCTTCTGAAGACTGCAGTTCGATGGAGCAGTTGCAACCGTAGATTCGGATTCAGGATCCGCATAAGGGGACTTGTGTCGCTTGAGCAAAAACTGCCTACCATCGACATTCTTCATTTTTCTGCAGATTCTTCAGCGATTTGCTGAAGACTGTAGGTCAGTGGCGTATTTCTAACCGCAGAATCGAGCTCTGCGTATCAAAATACGTCGTGGTTCGGTGGTTTAGTCTCTCTTTCCAATTTTTTTCGTGCTCGTGCAGAACCTCGATGTTGAGTACTATTACGGACATGCGGTAACTTCCGAAGGCTGCAACTTGCGAACACTAGTTTTTCCGACCTATGTTCTATTGGCACTTTCGATGTACTCATTCAGGACTATAATTCAGCAAAGTTTTGTAACATTTGACCGGGACACCATTTCCATAAGGATTTTTGCGGGGTCCTTTGAGGGGTGGTAAGTCAAAAGGGGGAAGGAATACATGAACAAAATTTCGCATAGGAATTCCTTTGTTTATATTCAAAAACCTCTCTAAAAGTTTCATTTTGTTATTCAAATCCCTCTATGAAATGAAGCTTCTTTATGTTGCTTAAAGACCTACAGTCGCGTCAATACAAATTATGATTAAAAAGTGAGGCTATTGTTAATAATGTTGAATTCTATCAGAGTAATCATTTAAATCAGGTGCCTTAAGCACAAATAGATTATGTTTTACGTTCTTTGTTGGTGCACAAAGCTATTTAAGCTTTCTTCTATCTGCTGCTTAAGGAAAAACTGTGCTTAAAAAGCACTTATCTCCGATCAGAGTACGAATTCTTCCTGAGTGTTTTTTTTTTTTTTTTTTTTTACAAATTATGTTTGCAGCCATCTCGTAAAAACAACTGTTATTCTTTTCCTTACGCCTAATATAATACATTGGCCTACATTTCGTCGCGCGAAAATGTTTTTTTTCTATGTCGCAAAAATCAAAAATTGACTTTTTACTGGAAATGTGCCCTATGTACCGTATATTTTCAATATCCAGTAATAGTTCTGATCAATTCCTGCAGGAAATATGAAAACCAGTAAACTGTTTTATTCTATGTCGCCCAAAGTTACAGAAAAAAGATCATTCAGTTTTATTCTAAGTCACTGCCTAATAAACTGTCCGTGACTATAGTGTTATTCTATGTCATTACACTTTTGTATAAGTGTAATTTTTGTTATATTCTATGTCCTTATCCAAAGAGATTCGCTCTACATGTCACGTAATAAGATTGCTGCCACCAATACATTTTACAGAAAATGGTTGTGAGAGGAACTGTTTTGAAATTTTTTATTGGAAACGTAAGTATGACGCAAATAAGTGGTGGTTTTATTGTTAATGTTTTTGTCAAATAAAGCGTGCCCTTTTAAGTAAATAGTTTTGTAGATACAACGAAGAATATTACGTCTATTATTAGGATAATGAAATTTTCGAGTACTGTGACCAGAGATTACGTTTCCTTACGGATGGAAGGTGTTTCAAATTATGCTGATGATAATGAAATAGACTTAACTGCCACTGTTAGGTTGAACACACTTGATGACAGTTATGTGGACCCAGAGTATGTCTAAAGTAGTAGCAATGACGAAGATGACCAGCCTGCTGGACCTTCTAACAGCAACCAGATAGATGTAGGCATCATGTGTGCTTTTTTGAAAAAATCTGACCTTCCTTTCAAAAACAGGTAGGACGCAAATATTCCTAGGCTAACAGATTCTGAGAATGGTGGTCTAAATGGTTACTCCGTCAGGCTTAAATGCGAGATCTTTTCCTTCCACCAAGACTGGGAAAATTTGGCATTACTGTTTGCAGCTCAGTATTGAAATAGTAACTTGCGTTGAAAACACCGTCAAATCAGAAAAAAGCTTGAAAAAATTTGAAGTTTCACTGCCCCCGTAAAGTCCCGCAGTGAGAAGTGACCACTCTCCAACTTCTACAGTGATCTATCATGCACATGCTTCATGCAACTAAAGTCTGTCACGGGTGTGGATGCTTACGATTTCTGTCTTTCGCAGACATTTACCGCGAATCGGAGTATGTAAGTAGAAAGAAAGAAGGTGAAAACAGAAGATAGAGGAACGCGACAAGAATTTTGTATGAAGCGGCCAAAAACCAGAATATGCATTGCTGTATATTCTGAAAAAATCCCTGTATCGAACTAACTATGATAGATTACCTGGTAAACCACACATGCTGCAAAGGGTGGGAAAACCCAGGTAATATGTCTGTATTGGCTCTAGTGAATCGCATCCTGAAAGCAAGTGTCTGTGTTGAACATGCAATCGCCGGTCAACTGCTGCATCTCAGGTGGGTGGCTTCTTCATCCAGGGGCTGCATCCACGAAGTGGGTTGTCCTCTCTGTCGTCTCGGTGTCCAACTGGTGTCCACAGTATGCAGGAGTCCGCAGGTGACCAGTACCCAATTTTCTGGCGCAGTCAAGTTATCTGTATTCCCCCCCCCCTATGACCACAGAAAAAACTTAACTGAAGTGGCTCTTAAAAGGGTACTGTTGCCATCCCACGACTACAGATGGTGCTGGGTGCTTCGCCTTGCTGTCGCCCGGTTTCCTGTACAGCTACTACCGCGGTTGCCGCTGACCAAGTTCGTCGTGCCTCGACATGCTCTATCATAACCGTCATGCTTCTGGCTGCTTCTCTCCTATCGACCATAAATGGTACACGGCTTCAACGTGCTTACTAGTGGTACTAGGTACTTCGCTTCGCTGTCGTCCGGTTTCCCGGCCAGTTGCTACCGCGGCTACCATTGACCACGTTCAACAGGTTTCCATGGTTAAGTGGCCTGCTTCTTCCAGTCTTCGTGTCGGTATCAAGAGACGGCTATTCTTCGCTGGTGAATACAACTTCCTGCTGGCGTCATCACATCACGGGCGTTTTGAGGGCCACACAGTTGCCAAACGATGCCATCGGACCGCGAGCGCACATCGTAGGTGTGCCTCGCACTGCACTGATGACTGAGTCAAATCAGACATGATGAAAACAATGGTCATGAAAGAGATTCGATCTTAAAGTCCCTCGTTAATTTAAAATAAAATTCAGCTGTGAAAAATAGCCATGGATCGTGAGCCCTAATATTTGTTATGATCATCGCAAACAGTCCCAGAAATCTATGGAATATCTACAAAAGCATTTATTATTATTATTTATTTATTTAACTGATTTACCAGAGTTAGGAAAATAAGTTACGTCTAGGATTCCCATCAGTGCAATCCAATTCAACATGTATGCAGATTTGTAGTGAAAGTCCCATTGCTTTGTTTTGAGCAGCTATACTTTTTAATCCTGTTGGAATTTTTAGCATTACTGTTACTGCTATTTTGTTCATTTTCTTCGTTCTTCCTTACTATGAACATTTAATTTTCAACACAAGACAAGACAGTGTTTTTCAGCTTCGTTTTCTTTGTATTGAAAATATATCCTGCCAAAACGCTTTGTCTTAATGTCTTTGCAAAATAAAACAATAATAAAAAGATGAAACGGCGATTTAAAAAAAATAGTCCTATGGTGCCTGCGAATACTGACTTGCATTTCCCTGCTTCTATCCATTAATATTTCACTCTAAAGGAAAGCAAAAACTAGAAATTCTGAATATCATGCACACTTTGCCAGTACTTTTGTCAATACTCAAATACATGGCGTTTTTGTATGACACAATAATCTTCAAAAGCTTAGAAGATGCAACCTGCGATTCCATAAAATGATTCTATGTCAATTCTTTGTTTCTACAATTTCTTCAATTAAACAAGTCCGGATTTCTTTTGCTTAAGGAAATGATACTACATTGGACGTACTTTTATACTATATCTGCAATGTTTTATAATTCTGAACGGTTTTGCAACAGTCGAAAAAAAGAAATTTCAAATCGCTCTCCTGTAAAAAAAGAGGGAAGTTGACAGAGAATAAAACAATTCTCACGCGACGATTTTACTTGGATCTCGCGTTAAAATCTCAGCTCTTCTTTTCAAGTTATGTACTGTACATACCAATGCTACGTAAAGAGATGTTACTATTTTCGTTAGGTCTAATAAAATACAAAGACCTGCTTCTTAGTAATAATAACATCTAAAAGAAGAAGTTATATCCAGCATATTAAGATATCGATGCTTCGACAGTAGCTCATGTGCTGAAGTACCGGTCAACGTTTAGCTAACGTCGCACAACGGTCGCTCATGTGCTGAAGTGCCTGCCGGCCAACGTCGCACAACCGGTTCTGTAACTTTCTTGTATCAATTTTAAGAAACTGTATTTCATAGAGGGATTTGAATAACTATGGAAGAATAACCTATATTTGCATACTATGACATATTTTCTAACAACATAAAAATAAAAAAAGACACTCAAGTGCCGCGATTTTATCCGCGAGATCCAAGTAAAATGTAGGCCAATGGATTCTATTAGGCCTAACGAAAAGAATAACATCTCTTCGCATGGCATAGTTGCGAAAGTAACTTGTAAAAAAATAAACCCTGTCACTCAGGAATAATTTGTACCCTCAGAACGGAGACGAGTGCTTTTTAACCATAGTTTTTCCCTAATAGTATCTTCATGCCGCGGTCTTAATCGTTTCTCTCTTTAAATTTCTTCCGATCTTTTCTGTGATCGCCCCTACACTTTTAATGCAGTGCCATCCTTTCTTCTTGTCTTCTTCGATTTTAAAGAGACAAGGGATTAAGACATACAGGAAGGGCGGCATGAGGATACTAGATATCATTAGAAGAAAGAAGATGAGATCGATAGCGGACTTGCGACAAAGAGAGGTTATATATGAAGTGCCGTGTGAGATATGTGATATGGTGTAGGTGGGGTAAACCAAGAAGAGGTTGCAAGAACGTTTAAAGCAACATAAGGATGATGTAAGATTAAGGAGAGACACTAATGCTATTTTCAAGCACGTCAATGAAACGGGCCATGAAGTTAACTGGGAAGGAAAAACAGTAGTGGAGCATGGGTGTAGACAATTAGTTCGAAAGTGGAAAGAAGCGAAAAGGATGAGAAGGCTATGAAGTGGAACAGTGGTTATAGTATTAATGAAGAGTGGGAGGACATTTTGAAAAAGGAAGAACTGAGGAGGAAAAAGATAACAATATGAGGGCGATAACAGGCAATTCTTATAGTTGTTTCTTAGAGAGCTTTAATTTTTATTTGATTTTATTTATTTATTTTATTTTATTTTTAAATATTTATATTTATAACTTTTTATTTATTTATTTTGGTTTAATTGTTATTTGAGTTTATTTCTTATTTACTTACGTATTCTTCGTATTTTTAATTTGTGTGAAGTTAACGAATTATATTTTTTAAATTTATAAGCTCTTTTGTTTAAGCCGGTGTAGCCAGGGACTTGTTTTCGTGAAAATATATTTTTAAGAAGGTGTTTCCGACAATTATCGGTTAGAAGTTTTTTGTGGTCTTTTGGCTGATCAAATTTTACGGATGAAAAGCAGGTACGCTGGACCGGGGGAAGACAGCCCTAGGAGAAGAAAAGTGAACTTTTAATTAGTAGTGACCCCTGATTGGTGGAAAGATAAGCCGATCTTCTTTCTTTTGATTACTTATGTTTTCTATATTCACTTGCAGAGTGTAGTCTGAGGAAGGAAGTGGTATTCTTCCGAAACCCTTACGTTTTAAATCTTTTTTTATTTATTTATTTTTCTTGGTTATTAAATATTCCAGCCTTGTCAGAAAGTTATGTTTCTCCTTATTCAACATGGATACAAGACCATATTGTTATAATATCCATGTTTTTCTCTCCCATCTTCATTTACAGTTAAAAATTTTCTCACTGGTCTGTGGCTGGATTCGAACTGTCGACCTTGTGGTTTATTATCCGTCGCCTTATCCACTCGGCTACGTTTTTTAAGCTTTATTTTACTGATTTCAAGTGATATTCCCTTACTTCCCCGGTCTCGATTGATATCCTTAGAAACAAGTTAAAAGCACACACAAACATCCATGCCTACAGGTCTTGATTCAGAACTACAAGCTTGGCTGCAGAGGCTCCTTGGAAAATCATTCCTCGAATATGCATGTCCTCAGCTCAAATATGGAATGTGGTGATAGATAGAGGGAAAGTTTTAGTATTACATTTGTATAATACGTGTTATAAACATACCAAATAACAAGAAGAAAATATATAATGATGTCTTATTTTACAAAACATTTTCTCCACGTGTGTGTGCGCGAACGTTGTAATGCAACCACTTAACTGCAAATTTAGAACAGGAATCAGGAGTGTTCATTTTTAGGTAGATTTCGAAGAAAAATATACCTATTGAGATCGGTACGACATGAAAGTATAAATATATATATTAACACGCTAGCGGCCATAATTTTGAAGATATTTAAACCAAATTTTTATATGTTGTTTCTAGGCTTAATAGCTCGGTTAAGTTCGTTAATGAGCAAAATCAGTTGCCATCTTCGATCCAAAATGGCCGCCGAACCCATTGTTGTATAGAATAGACCACCGGGGCTATTGAAATCAAATTTGGCATAAAGGTACAACATCACTGTTTGATTATGAAAATGTTACCTAATGAGTTCAAAGACGCCATCTTGGATCCAAAATGGCGGAAGTAAGAAATCTATTTTCAATATCGTTTGAGCTAGAGATACGAAATTTGACATAAAGGTGTATTGTCACTAGTAGTTCAAGAAAATATTACAAAATGTTGAAAAAGTCGTCATTTTGGATTCAAAATGGCCGCCGAGCCCATTGTTGTATAGAATACACAGCCTAAACGGCTGCAGTTAGAAATATCAAATTTGGTAACACTATACATTATCATTTGTATGTTACTAAAATATTACATTATGTATCCAAAGACGCCATCTTGGATCCAAAACGGCGGACCTAAAAATCAATTTTCCACACCGTTTGAGCTAGGGATACGAAATTTGGCATAAAGGTGCATTATGACGAGTAGTTTAGGGAAATATCACAACATTTTGGAAAAGTCGTCATCTTGGATCCAAAATGACCGCCCAAAATCCCATTTTGCACACCGTTTGAGCTGAATAAATGAAATTTTACTTGAAGTTGTACCACCACAAGTAGGTCACGACAATAGAAGAAAACTTTCAAAAAGTCGTCAACTTGGATCCAAAATGGCTGCCCCAAAAACCCAATTTCCAAATCATTAAAGGTAGAGAAACGATATTTTCTTTGAAGGTGTATGACCAAGAGTAGGTTAGAATAAATTTTTCAAACCTTCCTTTTGGGGGCGCAGGCCCCCGTTGGAGGATGCAGATGGATACCATGGTGGTGTAGTGCTGCAGGGAGATTTTGGTTAAGATAAAGGAAGCGCATCCTCTCAAAAGCACTGAAGTTGGGGGCGAACCCCGGCTCCCAGCGAAACAAAGCGTGTATATATATATATATATATATATACATATATATATATATACATATATATATATATATACATACAGATGCTTATCAGAATAATGGAAACACCTGTAGTTGGCAACACGTCAGATGTATGGGTTGGCAGTGGTGTCGTGGCGACCGCAGCGCCGGACTGCTGGTGGTGGTGTGTTAGGTCGGTCTCCATACTACGTCAGGCGTAAAGGAACAGGAGTGTGCAGTGGCTGCAGCAGACTTAGGTAGTGAAAAATGGGAATGGCGGTTTTGTGGAGTGAGTGTGACGGCAGTGGCTAGTGTTAGGTGTGTCGCCAGGGACAGTGTCGAAGGTGATGACGGCCTACACAACACACGGGAAAACCACATCGGGGAAGCGGAACAGTGGGCGGAAAAAAGCATCAGTGACAGGGCACGCCGGGTATTAAAGCGCATTGTCACGCGGAACCGTCGTGCCACTGCGGCGCAAGTGACGGAGGAACTCAATCAGCATCTCCCCCAACCTGTTTCGACAATCACAGTCCGCCGCGAATTACATGACATGAACTTACGGGGTCGTGTTGCACGGGCCAAACCTCTCAGCAGGGACCAGAACGCTTTAGCACGCCGCAAATGGTGCCACGACCATGCAACGTGGACCGTTGACGACTGGAAACGTGTGGTATGGTCGGATGAGTCACCATTCACCCTATTCCAAACCACGGGCCGTGTTTATGTGTGGAGAACGCCCAAAGAAGCGTATGATCTGCAGTGTCTCCGCCCAACTGTGAAACATGGCGGCGGCACGGTGATGCTGTGGGCCGCAATATCATGGTTTTCATTGGGTCCTGTGGTCACACTTCGCGGACGCATCACTGCCAACGATTATGTCGCAATTTTAGGAGACCACTTGCATCCTATGGTCCGGATGTTGTTCCCGGACACTGACGCCATATTCCAGGATGATAATGCACCCATTCACACAGCTGGAGTTGTTGCAGCGTGGTTTGAGGAACATCGGGATGAAGTTCAACACCTCCCCTGGCCCGCCCAATCCCCAGATCTCAACATAATTGAACATCTGTGGTCCATCTTGGAAACACGACTCCGGCGACGATTTCCACCTCCATCCTCTCTCATAGAACTGGCCGATGCCCTGCACGAGGAATGGTGTAATATTCCACTTGCTACCATTCACGACCTCTATGCCTCCATCCCACGTCGCATCAAGGCTGTTCTGAAGGCGAAAGGTGGCCCGACACCATATTAATCTGGTAAGTTGCACTTTCGTTCAGGTGTTTCCATTATTCTGATAAGCATCTGTATATCT